>JAYMTH010000028.1:0-64307 GCA_036897465.1 Pelargonium australe
CACATACACATACATACACGCGCTTCTGCAAATAAGAATAAGGAAGCTTACCGAATATTAGACACACCGACAAATCCAGCATTTCCCTACGCAAGGACAGAGAATTTAGTAACATTTGTTAGCCAGAAACCTCTACTTTGACTGTTTTATTTATTAGAGATTCCATTTCTTAAGAGCACAACTTTAGCTATAACAGTATATTCTTTTTGTATCCAGTAACTTTTATTACGTAAATAGAAAGGCAACCAGTATGAAAAATTGTGAATGCGTAACTCTGGGGGCACCTTTCACTTAATGTATATTCTTTTAATTAAAAATTTCTACTTTCGGAATCTTATTTTAAAGCTATCCTTAGTTTCACTACTCTAAAACCGAGGCAAGTTTTTGGGGATTATTAATAGTTTTGCTGTTCAGTAGGGACTCCTTGAAAGAGCCTTTGACAAATTGGGTTAACAAATGCAGTTATGAAACCCGGTAATTTAACCTCTTAGTCTAACATCTCTTTATGGATTTATCAAATAAAGAAAGTGCAATAACTTCACAAGACCTACCAACCTAAAAAAGGAAAGGATTGTGTAATCCGAATAAGGCAGGCAATATAGAATCCATAAAATCCACAATAAACAAAAGCATAACAAAGAAAAGACTAAGTAAAATCTTGTTCACCGTGCCAAAATCAAGAAGGGGGTTCTATAGTTTAGGATAGATCTCAGATTGAACAGGCAAAAGCGCCTGCTTAATGTAGATTAATCTCGGAATTGCACCGGCGAGAGATGTCTCGAAATAAGAATCCTATGCTTTAGTTTCAAAATTGGAAGAAGCAGCTACTAGCCTCTGCTCTTATCTGATGAAATACTATAGATAGAAAAGAAGAATATATTAAGAATTTTATTCTATAATAAAGCAATAACCTGCTCCAAGATCCCGGGATAACGAACCCCTCCTGTGTAATCCGTATCAGCCAGAAGGTTCATTAGTAAACCCCTGTCAAGGGAATAAAGCGAAGGAATCGAGCTAAATGAAAGACTTAGGAACCCCCGCGGAGAAGCTTACTAAAAGGGCTGCCCTTTTGCAAAAAGCAATGTTATAAAAAAAAGAAAAATTGTTGCGCTATTAGGAAGAAGGCCCACTTCGAAAGAATTGGATCACAGTTATAAAAAGATAGGATAATAAAGAGTGATAAATCTGAGGAGTCCAAAGGAAATAGATAGATTACGAGTAGATAGAATAGCGAAAATAAAACCAGTAGCTGAGGACTTCCTCCCCTCAAAAATAAACTACTTAGAAAGCTTAAAAATAAAGATAGAAGGAGCATGTGTCTTTCTCTTACACGCCCTTGAGGATATCTAAAAAGAAAAATTAAAGAAAGAGCAAAGCTGGGCGATGACCTGCGGGGGATTTGGCAGCTCGCCCTTTTCCATTTCCCCAAACATAAGACTATATAAAAAAGTATATGATGTAAAAGAGAGAAGAATGAAACCTATTTGAAAAAAGAAAACAACAGTCGTGTTTTTGCAACAGTTTAAGATGACTGATTTGACATAGCCTAAAATTGACTTAAATGGTTTTTGATTCTGATTAGATGTACTATACTCCTTTCTATGACATCTATTATACTTAGTGGCCAAAGTATTACCAACAATTCCAAATGAGGTACCATCATATCCAAACCTATCAAACAACATTTAGCAGCATATAGCCTTATTAAGGGTAAGAATGTCCCTTTATGGATTCTAATGATCATAAGATTCATTTTTATTATTTTATAAAAAAGAAAAGAAGAGAAAGAACAAGGAGATAGATATCAGCTATTTAATATATCCCTAAAGGGTTTATTTCTTTGTATGTGTTGTTAGGTACAAGAAAGACATAAGTGGGGCCTCACCATTTCCGTGAGAGATCCGATCTCAGTTGTTTTCAACTTCATCTCCTTCTCAATCGGTAGGGCTTTTGGAGGAAATTGGATCCAGGTTGGTTTCCCAACCCAACGGATCGTAACCTTAGGGCGACTCTCAATTCAGTAAGGTAGGTCACCCCCTCTCGATTCAAGTAGAAGGCAACTGCATTAACAACCTCGATTCCTGTGCCGCTTTCAAAGCATATATTGATAGAGGACCTTCTATCAGTTTATCGCCAAATGTCTCTTCTATTACGAGGACCGCCTGGGCGCGAAGCTAAAGAAAGTTCCTTTCCATTCTTGTCTTGTACCTTTCGTTGGGTACACGGAACACCAACCCAATCTAAAAATCAAATCATGATTAGGCAGCCAGAGCTTCACCTTCCGAGCCCCGTCCGTCACGAACCCATTTCGGATTACACTGGAGGTGATTCTTTGGATTGGATCACTTTAGACTCGCGGGTTAAGGATCCTGGGGAGAAGACTACTCTAGCTCCGAACATACCGAATCATGAATCAATCCACTAGATCGGATACATGTCCTTATATAGGATATTCCTTTTAGAAAGAGAAGAAAGAAAAAAATCCGCCCAATATAATATCAAGCAAAGGGCATGTCCAAGCCGAAAGACCTTGAATACTCCGCTAAGGCTCCGTTTTCTCTGGAAAAAGAAGATAGGACTATCGAATTGGAAAGTCGGGTAGACGAAAGTGGTGACTCGGAAATGACATAAGTATAGTAGTAAATCACAAGACGTCACCTTAGCCGGTGAATGAATGAGACGAGCCCTACTCGGTTGATCTGTTTTGTTCAATTGACATTTCCATCGAGTTTGGGAAAGTGTCCAGTGGGAACCCAATTAGTTGGAGAAAGCTAAGTCTCTGTGACGCAAGTTTCTATTCGATTCTGTATGCGCAGGGGGCCTGCTAGTGCTATACCAGCAGCACTCAAGGCTGCCTAAGCTAAAAGGAAAAAGAGTCATAAAGAAAGCTCACCCGAAAGTAAGGAACGAGCTGGTCCGTACCAACCAGGCTTCATTTGCCATGTTGAGGGCTCAGAAGAAGCTCATGTTGGAAAGCAAGCATGTGCAAGAACCCATCAGGTCTTGCAGAGCCTGAGGTCTTCCTGGATGGATTGACCTACGATTGATTTACTCCTTTCTCACTGACTCATTCATCAGTAGTAGGAGCCAGGTAATGTTACGGCGAGGCCTCACTGGGCTGGGTAGTTAGGTTCTCTCAAACGGCGAGGACTCACGTAGTACGACAAGACTTTACGAAAAGAAGTTAGCAGATTATGATACCATTAGCGCGAGTTGTAGGGCTTCAAGCTGCTTTGACATATCGGGTGCTTCTATCCCCTTACCAAATTATCTGTCATTTTCTGTAATAAATGTTATAGTTGAAAGAAATTCAGCCTCCCCACCTTTTCTCATCCCTTAGCTCCTCCGATTGTTCAAAAATTATAATCAGAAGTCAAAACTATGTCCTTAGCCGTATTATATTTGACTCTTTCCTTCATTGTTGATGAGAATGAAGCCACCTGAGAAAGGGATATGATCCCTTCCCCTAACAGCACGTTCAAAGGTAGGCGAAAGTAAATTGCATTCATGGAAAATATCGTTCAAAACTTTATAATAATCAAGTTCATTAAATTTATGAAAAAATGGGAATGAATATCTCTTTAGCACCTAAGCGAGTGCTAATGCTAATACCAACCTTTTTTGAAACTAAGTGTAGGCTCTCCAACCTTTAAGAACGTCGTTATTAAGATAGCTGCCTTTTGAAAGTCAGTCTTTGGGTACTACCTGCCTTTATCAACTAAGTTGATATAGGACCGCCCTTTCTAAGCCCGCTTCTGCAGAACTCTTGGGACTAAGATTCCGTACCTAGTACAGTAAATCAGAGGACTAGACTATGCATGGATGTAGCTTACCCGAGATAGGTAGAGGAAGAGGAGGCAAGAACTTGCTCGGCATGTGACTTATACGGCAATCCCATGTCTTCAGGCAAGGTAGCGTTAGCTATCCTAGGTTGTGAATGGAAGCTTTTTCTTCGCCGGGTATGAACGAGATGGAAGAACCGATGTAAGATAGACAGACCGGATTCCAGTGTTAAGTATTTACCCTACGAGCGAAGGAAAAGAAATGCTTTTTTTCAAGCGGAAGGAAGAAACATCACTGCAGGGTAAGGCTAGCAGGACAGTTCACTGCTAAGTAATGTGCTCACGAATTGGATTTGAACCACTATCTCCGGGCGACTTTCCTTTTAGTCGATCGTGATGTAAGTATATTATTCCTTTCATCATAGGTAAGGCAAAGCGCTTTTTTTTAAGAAAGAGTCTAGTTCCATCTTTCTTTCTTTAGTTAAGCCACCTTTTTCTAAAAGTGCTTGTAGTAATTCTGGGAAAAAGTCTTTATTCATTATTCTATTAGCATAGCATTAAGTAGTAAACATTTTACACGCAGGGTTTTCCCATACCATACTATACATGCAAACATAACAAAGAAAACAAAACAAAGAGAGTTAGCATAGATAGGAGTCTCCAGTAGGCACCGGAGTAGATCTACACTAAAAAAAGACAAAGAACACCAGACATGAAAACAAATGTCTCCAGCCCCCTTTTTAGGAAAACAATCCAATATAAAGGAAAGAAACCCGGGCAGAATCTCGCAGTAGATTTGCGAAACGAAAAAGGCCCTAAAGATGAATTCCCAATAATATATGTTGCGTGCTCCGTCTAAAGCTACATTTTTCTTAGTAGTAGAAAAACGGATTCCTTTTGCTTATACTAAGTGTACACTTTCCTCCGTTTATAAACCCTACCCAAGCCGTGTAAGAACAAAGGGGACCCTCGAAAGCGCTCCTAAAGACACATATTTAGTCAGACTAATAAGGAAGCTATAATCAAGGAATCTCTCAAAAAGAATTCTTGTCTCCTACGAGGGGTCCTTAGTTTTAGTTATAGGAATAGATCTGGGGTGTTCTAATAAACTAAATTACTATAATATTAACAGAAGGCCTTAAGATACAGGGATACCTAGGTTAAGCATGAGTTTTAGAAGACAAGTCCCTAATTTAAGAAATCTTAGCAAAGTTCTTGAAGTCATAGCTATACCTCGAATACGCCCTCTTTCCAGAGCAAAAAGTCATAGTATACCAAGCCCGCGGTTCTGCCTGCGAAAAGTAGTTGCTATTTACTACAACCTATAAGGGCCCAGAATTAGGGGTATTTATTAAAAATTACTTAACCCGACGGTAAAGACGAAACTTATTTTTTTCTTTTGCAATACCTGGTCTAGAAATTTCTATTTAAAAACCTAAGCCTTTCTTTCTACGAGACCTTCTAACGTTCAAGAAGCAGCCGGATCCTCCTAGGTATAGAACTCTTCGGATTTAAAGCAAGACTTTTATAAAAACTTCTTTGAGACTGTTTAGAGAACTCAAGTCTGTTAATATAATACCAGAAAAAACTCGTTTAATAAGGGCTTTTATTTATAAATTTTATAAAAGTATTCCCAAAACCTGACTGGATACAGAAAAACGATTCCTCATACCCAGGACAGTAGGCCCGTCAATCCTTTATACAAGGAACTAAAAGTCTCAATCTTATTCAGAATTAAATACCCAGTCTCTGAGTCCCCATAAATAAAAGCTAAATTATGCATCACTTGAGATATAAACAGTAAAAGAATATCTAAAAGCAAATATTGACATGGATTCTAATCTTAAAATTGAGGAGACTTTAGTACTTATTTATTATATCTAATTTTTATAATTAGGTTCCACCTAGACTAGTGTTATTTCAACCCATACGGAACCCCTTAGTGATGCTCTAAAATTTCGTTCAAATGAAACTTACTATGAATTTTGTAGTAATAAATAATTAATTGAGCGGCGTTACCTTGTAAAGCGATATATGTACAGCTTTTGAAATTGAAAGATTCTAATAACTTGATTATGAGCTTTCTGAACAGTACAGTAGGATACACAATTTAAGTATACATAAGAGAAATAAAATCTACTAATAATGACACTTGCAAACTTTAGAAAATTATTCGACATAGTATATCGAGCTAGCTTTTTTAGTTTTTAGTAAAGAACTTAAAAAATGGACTACCCTCGCATTGGTATCAGGGTACTAGAGTCTCCATTATATAAATACTGTATTTAAGTACTCTGTAAACTTAACATTAACGCTTAGACTACATTTGTTTAACTCCTTAGCTAGTTAAGGCCTTTATTATATTTATCGATACCAACCCTGCTTTAATTTGTATTGAAATTAGCACAAAGTGGTACATAAGATTAGGACGGTCTTATCTTGGCTTTTTCTTTGTTGAGTTTGGCAAGAGGGAGATATACATATACTCTTAAATAAAAAAATATAAGATTCACTAAATTCTTGTAGTGTGGACTTACTCTTTTTATTAGTTACTGCTCTCTTAATCTTTGGTCAACATAAATTCTAAAATTCTTACTTCAATTAGATTTACAGAACTATATTACATTTCTCAAAACTCTGTTTTCTAAAAGCCTATGCTTTGCCCCTATGCTTGACCTAAAGAAATTAGTCAGGATTGCGGGCTTTTATAGCGTATCCTGTATTTCAAGGTTTCTGCTAAATGAAAAAGTAGAGTCTCTATGCCCAACATGGGCCTTTATCCAACATATAATTATTTCGTAAAGTACTTTTATAAGACCAAAAAGTTTAATTTATTGGTCAAAAACTAGCTCTAGATCTCCTAGTTAGAAAGAACCTAAAACTCAGTAAATTATTAAAAACCGGGAATTCCCTTAGCTTTAGTCATATTTACACTCCTAAAGGTCCCTTTATTCTCATAAATGGGAACTCCTCATAAGAAACAAAGGAACACAAAAGCAACCCCTCCTTAATAGCTGCACCAAAAATTTTCGGAATAGAGGATATTAATTATACTTTTTAGTAAAGAGCTTACTAAAAGCTAAATAAACAGAATTCGTATTAATTTGAAAAGTACCGAAGTTTATATAAACTCTTTCCTTTATCCCTTGTTTAGATACTCTGTAATGGTACATTTGAAGTCTTTAGAACCCAAAATTTACTATATAATTTTTTTAAATTCCTTGCCTGACCTGAGAAGCTAAAAAACGCCGCCTGAATGGACCTTTTACTAAACTTAATAAAGAACTTTTCCTAGGGATATACTCTCTAAAACTAATGAGGCAATCTTTCCTTAGAATTTTAGAAAAAGGAATTTCCTCAACTTGCTTACTAATGAGTCATCTCTTGTACTCGACTTAAGCGCAAAGCTTTTTATTTTATATATTACTTATCAGAAACCCACCCAGAAAAAAGATTTGACTTTAAAGTAAAAACAATCCCTCAAAACCAGAAGGACTCGTTCCTTAATATGCTTAACAGAACCCCTATTATATTCATTCTGGTACTCTTCCCAAGAAGGGGAATTCCTTGTGATAGACTTAAAAAGAACTTCCCTGCTTGTACTACCCCTTTTATAGTTTAGTTAAAAACTTCTTCTTAAATTCTTTATTCCTTTTTAATAAGACCTCGTTTCAGGAACTGCTTTTTTTAGGATTAATTTCCCTCGTTAAAGCTTACCCAAGCGAAAGATTCTATATCTAAAGAAAACGACTTGTACCCCATACTCATTACATTCCTTCTGTTCTAGATTAATTAAAGACAGCGGAACCTCCCAACCAGATATATAAAGTCTCTCTTGCTTGCATGTTACCTTAACCGAATTTCGAGAGTGCTAAAAGCAAGCCTTAATTAAGTCGACTAAGAACAATGGTAAGAGTTCAAATACACTATCCTATACACTATAAGATAGTCTCACTATATTACCTAAAATACTTGTTTACAAAGAACCTACCTATAGATATTGCTAGATTAGGATTTTTATGACTAGAAACATACTCAACTAAGACTTTTTTATCTCCCCCACTAAATGGATCAAATCTAGAGTTTATCAACAAAATATCGAACTAGAAACTCGAGAGAAGGCTTTTCTTTTATATATTTTACATGAGTTGTAGTTTTTTAGTGAAATGCTAAACTGAAAAGAAGTGTAAGTAAAGGGAGAAACCCGAGGATAAGGACTAAGCTGAGTATAACTCTAAAGATTTCCCTGTTTATAAGTTAAGCAGAGATCAGTAATGTAAAGATAAAAACTGTTAGTTAATGCTCCGAAAAACCTAAAAAGTCCGGATTCGTACAATATACAAAAGATCTCCATGGTTGCCGAACTAAAAAATATAAGGACAATGGAACTGAAAGCCCTAGCCATCAGAACAGAGTTAACCTTGAGGGTTTGTTTGTAAGCTCCTCTTAAAATCTCGCTTTATACCTAACTACACCAGAAATTCTATAACTATTTGCAACTACGTAACAGTTAACAATTTAAACTTTTACCCATCCTATAAGGCTATCTAACAAATAATGTTCGTTATATCCAAAGGTCCCCGTTACAAGTGTTCAAGTGGATCCTATAAATTTTATACTAATTGAGAGCTACCTAAGCCACAAGATCTAAAAAAGGATAAGCCATTCAACAAAACTTTTAGTTTTATAGATTATGGATTTTACTTAAAAGAAGGATTTCTCACTATTTTTTGGTTAGAGTATCAAACAAAAAACTTTATTAAACCCCAAAGAGATGGCATTCGGGTTCGAATACTAGTATATAAATAGTAATATATAAATAAGTCGAGAGTTTTTTATGTAACAAGAATGCTTCTATTTAGACAAGAAGGTAAAGGGTACAGAAATCCTAATAGTTAGTTGAGTTTTTTCTGATGCAGTTACCGGATTCTTATAGGACGCCCTATATTGGTATTAACCTGAGTCTTTTCCTTCAACAGTACTCTATTCAATTTATCTACTTCTGCTAGAACTTCTAAAATCCATATTTTGTTTGCTAACTTCGAAGTATTTTTCTCTCAAGTACATTAAATTAGAGCCCCTTTTCCGAGCAAGACTGGATCCGGTTCACTTTGTTTGTGTTGTAATCTATCTTTGCTTGTGAAAGGCTATCTTCTCTCTTAATATGTTATTCTAGATATTAAAGAAAGCTTAAAGTTTTAGTTTAGCAATATTTATTGCCGAATGTAGTCCACAATAGAGGTCAAATTATAAGGTCTACTTAACGGGTATACTTTAACCATGCGCTCTTTTTGGCTCGACCCAAGTGTACGTGCTCGTTTATATTATATAAAAAGTTCTGACAAAAAACCGGCGGGCCACTTCCTCAGAGCCCACGCACCCTAATATGAACAAAATAGGTTGTTTTACTATTTAGGGCCAGTGATAAGGGATAAAATACTCCTTTGTAACTCATAGCTAAAGATGGTGGATTGTTTAGAAGTTCGCTGATACTATTATTAGGGACAGCTCTCAAAAGAGTACTTGGCTGAAGTGTTAGTTAGTAATGTAGTAGTCCGTCTAGTTTTGATAAGATAGACAAAAAATTTCATATAATAAATTCTTGCTAGGAGGGTCCATATGCCTGCAAAATCCTCTTGATTATGACCTGTCTTTATATACTTTTTCCAAACGAGCCTACTTTGTTATATCAGTTATCCCATTTATTAGTTACTTCTTATGTGCCTTTTTCACAGGATCTGGGATCTAATTGAATTAACAATCTCTTTGTATTTTCTTTTCTGTAACATACAAGAATTCTTCTGACTAGTAAACATTTCTTAAGAATATTTCAAGGTTTAATAAGAGATAAGCTTACCTCGGGTGTTATAATAACATATACGAAACTTTATTTATTTATAAATAGCAGGATTTTAAGGGGTCCCCTGCTCAGAATATACTAGTGTATAAAGATGTTATCCTAGATAAGAAGTCTGCTAAATTAACTATTGATAAAATGGACCCAGTATGACCTATATTGTAGCTTATTAACCCTTCCTTTATATCTTGAGTTCTCAAGCAAATTGTTTAGTAAAGCTTTCTCCAAAAACCTTTGAAGTCTTTTTTATCCTAATAGCATAAAGAGTCCTTTAGTTTATAGCTAACGCGGGTTTTTCTAGCTTAACTCTAAATATTAGAAGGCTAATAAAACAAGTGAATTCGAGTTCAGGAACTCTGTAAAAACGCAAAAGGGGAAGCCAAATCCTTCATTAGGGGCCTAGTACCCTTAAAGTCTAAACCTAAAATTAAGATTAAAGAAAGAATGTTATATACTAAAAGACCTTGTTTCTTAACCCAAGAGCTTTCTCTTAAACACCTGTAAAAAGACATTTTTTTTAGATATTAAGACTTGCCTTTTTAGAAACCTAGAAAGAGGAGAACCTTGAGTGGACACTTATCCACACCCTCTCCTCTCTACCCAGAAACTTTAAAACAAGCAGAACAGGAAAGAATACATAAAGAAATATACACTTCATACAAAAAACTGAAGGACCCCATATCTCCACCCCGCTTGCTTAATTGTAGAAGTTTCTATAAAAAAAGGAGGACTCTGCACTAACCACTCCAAAGTCTCGGAATTTTCGTCAAGAGGAGACCCAGTACTCTCTGGGCTGATTTGCCTCGTCCCACTAATGTCATAGCTACCACCAAAAAGAACAACCACTACAGAAATACAAGAACCAGTACTGCTAATAGCATTCCAGCCCGCATAAGCGTCCGGCTGATGACGTGGCATATCTGCAAGGCCTAGGAAATGCATAGGACAGCAATTACCAGGGTATTTCAAAGTCCTTAGACTAAAAGATCTCGTATTTTGGACTCTATTGCAAATAAACATCTAGTAAAAGTCAAGGTTGTGGTGGAATAACTCTAGACCCAGACGTCTCAACTTGTAAATCCTGCTGTTTGATAGGTACACTTCTACAAGAAATAAAAGAGTATCTGTCGTAGGGCTTTAAAAAGGCTTTTCGACACAATATAATAGGATTTCTCTAGACAAGGAAGCTTATTTCGCAGCTGTGCCCTGTTATGAATATTTTTAAATAGCTGCTCGCTCTGTTAAATAGCGCAAATTTTTTTCTTAAAAGGAACTACTATTCCAAAAGGATTCCTTTAAGAGAGGGCGTGACCCATATAGTTTAGGTGGATATCTCTTATATGTAAATATAGAAAAATTCTTTTATTGTAACTAAAAGAGAGTCAATAAAAAAATATAGCGGCACAGTTATCATATGCGTAGACTAGAACTTCTACATGTTCTTAATTCAGTCAATCAAATAACAATCCTAAGTTCTATACAAAAAAAGGTCCAACACACAAGTCCCTCTTAATAAAAACTTTTTTATTGCTTAGGTGTTACAGGATTTGAACTATGCCTCCCTCTGAGTTAACACCGGACTTAGTAATCATACTCAAACGGTTTTTCATACCCGGCCCTGTTTACTAAAAACCTCGAGGATTCCTTATAAAGCCCTCATATTTCTGGGATCTCAATAGAGACTCTCACAAGAAGGTAACTAGAATGGATAGTAATTGCCAAAAATCATTTAAATAGAAAGAAATCAAGCCTCTTAGCAAATGTGATGTAGTAAGGGTTAAACGAATTTTCGAACCTGGATCCGCGGCCTCCTTTAGAAGCGGCTTTGCCAATTGCGGTTGACAGGACTATAACCCAGGATTAGCTATCGTTTTTTAATATGTATTACCATCTGTTCTCTTGGTTTGTCAACTATAATGGATCCTTATACCTAAACCTTCTATTAGAATCCGGCTCACAAGGAGTCGAGTTTCTTTTTCTTACTAATTATAAAATAACGAAGAAACTAAGTTTATAGGAACGCTAATATTAAGTTAAGAATTTTAGGAGGTGTCAAATAGGGGGGGCTGTCTTTTGTAATATTTCAACCCTATTCAGATGAGACTAGATAACCTAAAGATATTGAGATTTATACAAGTAAGGAGTTCTCTTTGGCGAGAAGCAAAAAAGGTACAACTATTAGTGGATTTCTAGAAAGATAGAAGTCTAAAAGTTTAGGCAACCACATAAGAAGGGGCAAAAAAAGATAGAGTTAAAGGCAAGCTTTTCTTATCCTCCTAAGTCCATTTAAGTTAAAGTAGGGAGTCCCAGCTCTTAATAAAGTTTAAAGGAATTCTTGTAGCTGTGTACTATACTCCTATCTATAACGGATCGAGTTAACATTGTTGGATCTAGGTTAAGGAAAAGTCTTGGGAGGAGCTTCTTGGAACCCAGAGTTGGAAGAAAGAAAAGGAGTTTTTTTTAGTACTATAGTTTTAGGGAAACCTTTATACTTAACTTATCATTATAATAAAACGGGGTATAAACCTTGTGTAAACAAGATAGATATGCTTTTTGTCATAAAGAAGAAATCAGCTTTTTTATCTAAGCGGCTTTCGAAGCACAACTTGCTAAGCTACACATTAACCGTCATAAGCACAACTAGATCCGGGAATCTCGTAGATTTTTACGTAAATACAGTTGTACCAAAAGGACGCCTTTTTAAGGTCAAAATTCTTCTTTTTTAGATTCTTGACAGGAATCCATACATTAGTAGGAGAAATTATATATCAAATGCAATCTCATCCCTATTTGCATCCATACTTAATGAAGATTTGGATAAAATTGTGAGTGGGCCTCAGTAAAGAAGAAGAATATCGCTAGACATTTGTAGTAATAAATGAATAAATTTTATATTGTAATAAACCTATAGCTTTACAGTAAGCAAAAACGCGCTGTGTCTGAACTGAAGCTCCTATAGAAAAGGGTTCATATTCAAATTTTATATTAGCCTAATATTAGGAAATATACATCTCTTATTATTTGGGTTAAAGCTGAGTACTCTACTCTATCAAGCAACTAGGACTCCCATAAATAATAAAGATGTCCCTTAAATTATAAGAATTGAGACCTAAAGCCGGGCGGCTTCTTTTTAGGGTAGTTGCCAAATAGGCAGAATGATTATAATATATTTTTATAAAAAGAAAGAATCAGAAATAAGAGAGCAGAAGATATAAATATTTAGAACATTAAAACCTCAATTTTATTTACTATGCTATGCCTTTGTCAGTAAAAAAAAAGGATTTATAAAGTAAACGTCCTTTTTATTTCGTCGTAGTCACCCCCTCATCTACTTACGATACGATTATAGGAAAGCTTATATACTAAACCGAGTAGGGTAGTTACTAGCTTATCAAAGGGTAGTTATTTGGTAAATATTATAATTTTACTAAAGTTATATGATTATATATTTGCTAGACCTGCTCCCTTTATTCATCATACCCAGTTTCCGTATCTGTATACCTGGTTCGAAGCTCCTTAAACTATACTTTTAAAAGATGTCTTTAATGTAGTACCTGTAAAGTTTTCTCTAGCGTATGTTTTCTCATAACAATTACCACACACTTGGAGAAGATGAAGATAGCCCAGAACTCTAGCATCATAAAAGCCCTTCTTTGTTCTCTTGCTACCTTTTTACAGGTATATCTAAATATTTGAGGAGAATTAGGACTTGAACCCACGCCCCCTCGGTTAACAGCCGAGCGCTCTACCACAGAACTATTTAAGAAAGCGGCTCCTTTCAAGAATAAATTAAGAACAGGCTCATTTGAATCAAAAACACCCCTAAGTTTTGAAGATGGCTGCTTTGCTGTCTATGGGGTTTTGCTTGAAAAAGGCAGCTATTTACTTAATTTTAGGAGTAAAATCTCTCTTTATATAAAAGAATTTTGACTAATTAGAACTTACTTTTTAAACCTTATAAATGAAACTCTCTTTTTTCTTCACCCCAAAACGACTCCTACCCCATAAGAAGTAACCTCATATACTACTTGCAACGTAATAAAAAGAAAGGATCCGGGATAAATACCACTACTTAAAAACTACTAATTAAAATCCAAGTAGCAATAATATAAGCTAAGAGTGAGATATGAGGAAGATATTTAGTATAGTCTTCCTTTTTGGAGGGACGCGCTTTGTCGAACAAACAGCTATTGTAAAGAGATAGAATTTTTTTTAGCTAAGCATTAGGAAAGCAAGTTTGTAGCATAACCTATAAGAGTCCCTTTTAACTAAGTTAAGAGTTTTCTTTTGACTGCCAAGTTGAGCCCTGTGTTCAAGAAGTAAGTATGTCGAAATTAAGTTACCAGAAGGGGTGATTTGTAACACTCTAAACTAAATGCAATAAAGAAGGAGGCACTTTTTTATCTTAACCCTAGGGATATTCTAGTATAATAAATAGTAGAACCATGCATTACAAAACAAAAAAATACAAGTATAGAAAGGATACCCTAATTACATACATAGAATTTCTTTACTTTATTTTACTTTTCTTACAAAAATCCTACTGAAACAGAGAGAACTCACTTTCTGGATGTATAGCTCAGTTGTCAGTTGGTAGAGCATTGAAAGATGAACCGGATGCCGCGGGTTCAAGTCGAGTCCTTGCTGGTAATCTTGTTTCATTCTTTGCTTGAATCTTCTCTTCGTTGAGCGCTATAACTAACCTTGAGAACTACCAACAATAACAAGGAACCCATACTTTAGAGCTATACTTGTAATTATCTTTGTAGCTAGACTCTGTATCTTAATCTCACTCTTTTCTAATATTTTACTTACATACTTGTTTGGAAGCTCGCTAAGCCCGGGTTACCCCTTTTTCGGGCATCCAGTTATTAAGATGTAATTACCCTGGGTCTTTTGCCTGTGCATTTTCTCGTGTGGAGATAGCAATAAAGCTTATTCTGATAAATTTTTCTTACTTTTGCTACTAAAAGCTGTCCAAAGAATACCTTTACACCTTAATCCAGTTTGGGTTTTTCAAGTAACAAAAATTACTAAGCAAGAGAGTTAGAGAAACTAAGTGACATGAGGAATTCCGAGCAAGTTTACTTAAAAAAAAATGAATTATATACTCTATAAAGGAAGCCCCTATTATCTACCTATTACTCATCTTTTGTGATAATAGAATTATAAAGTAAAACCTTTTTAATTTTAGGTCTCAAATGGCACCTCCTTTTTATTAGTAAGGCTCCCTATGTTATCATTGTTAAGTAACCGTTTATCCTTTCCTTTACTCTACCTGACGATTAGCACCTTTGTAGCATCAAGAAACAAAGAGCTTTCTAGGTCAATAACACTAACCAACCGGCGGCTTCTACTTTAGCCGCGTACCCCCCTATTTTACTGAAGTAAGCATATTGTTGGACAAGCACAGCTAAATTGTTGTTCACTGAACACCGGTGTTATATTAGTATATCTTTGTTACTTCTAAATACTTGACTACACATGTCCTCTAGTGCTTGCTGGGAGACGATAAAGTTAACCCCATTACTTTATCAAATTGAGCCGGATATAATATAACTTTTAATAGATTCCTAGCTCCTATTTTTGGGAGTTATCACATGCGAGACATGCTTATTTAAATTTAAAGGGCGGATTCCTTTTATGGAGTATAAGGCGTAAAGGCCTTCTTTTAGGTAAACTCTAAATCTTAACGACTTCGAGCTATATAATGAGAAATTCTGCTTGAAATTACTATTCAATACATATACATATACTTTCCTTGGATGACCGCACTCAGTTTAAGAAGTTTTTTGTACTAGTATCTTTCATTTAAAACCTTCTCGATTCCTTTGTCTACAGAAAAACTCTATGTACCTTTTACGAGAGTAATGCTTAATAGGACATCCTAGATCCGGATCTCATATCTTATAACACTACTTATCTAAAGCGGACGTCAAAGAATTTCTTTTAACTTTTTATTTTAGAAGGGAACCCTTGTAATAAAAAGAGTATACGTAAGCAGCATTGGATTTATACGTCTTTCTAGCTTCTAGCAGGTCCGGTAAAAAACAATACTTAACTGCCTTGATCCATGAAATTTTTCTCTTCTATTGTATGAAGCAAGTCAAGCGTTACTTAGCTAATCAATGACATCTGGTCTATTCTACTTTTTTAATAATTACTAATTAGACTCCCCTATACCTGTAATCAGGTTGGGTCCAGCGCTGAAAGCTGAATGTTAGGAAAATTAGAGGAAAAACAGATATAAACAAACGAGAACCTTGTACTTATTGACGAGGCTTTCTTTCTTTGCATGGGGAAACTCTGAAAGAAGAAATCAAAGTAAGACTGGTTTACTTGTAGTTGGGGATAGTTATCAACGCTATGCACAATGCTTTATTATATTGTTATACCATAGAGTTTTCTGGTTTTCTTAAGATTCTTTTGTATTTCAAATTTTGAATATAACTCTCAGTTAACTAATCTTCCTCTGAAAATCCTGAAAACGAAGCTACCCCATGAATTTTACCTCACTGGCTATCGATATCCTGAATTCCTTAGTTTTCTAATTGTTAAATGCTTAATGGCCTATCAACTAGTAGTTACCTCTTACCCGCTGCCTACAAACTCTTGTTCTGCAATTCGGTAAAAAGCTAAAGCTGCAGGGTATTCTATACTAAGTACCCATATTTTTGTGAAAATTAGTGGATTTAGAGACCTATCTCGGAGAGTAAGGGGGTGTCTTTATATTATTATAAAGGGAAACTCCTTGGTGAAAAGGGTTTATATATACGTAACTTAGGGAAGTGCATACGTTTTGAATACTAAACCCTTGGAGTGGCTGTGCGAGTGCTATTTAATTAGAATGAATCTTTTAGGTTGGATTGTTTACATATAATAACGAGTTATGCAAATAATGAAATTTACGACTCTTTTTACTCCTGACTCCTGCTTAGTTAAAGGGCCTAATCTGAATCTTTTTACTAGTAAGATTCTCGAATTAGAAGCCTCGGTTGTTGTTATGTATCTCTCCAAGTGACCCGCTTTTCATTTTTCAAGCTGCAAATTTCCTAAAAAAGAGTTTTGGATAAGTTTAGATTCTGTTATCCGCGTATACTTTGAAGACAAGCGGTTAGATCGCCTTAATACTTAATATAAGGATAGAAAATTCAAAGTAAAAGGAACCTTAGGGTTTTTGCGTAATAATTATGATAGCTCTAAGACAAGATACACAAATTCGGTGAGTTTAGGCACTTCTTCTAGAGTTTACTCGTTTCCTTTAAGAAAAACCCGTTTTCTTTAGTCAAGCTGGTAAAAAACTTAGTTAGGAATAGGTTTAATTTAATTTTAGGCACCTTTTAGTGGCTATGTAAGCAATCGTGTGCTATTAAATCCGGATGGTCTAAGTTAATATTATAGAAGTTTATACATGAATTTTGTAAAAGGTTGCCCCTATGTTTAAAGAACTGTGGTACTAGTACTATTCTCTTGAATTTCCAAGCAAGAGAGACTCATTCTATAAGCTATAAGGAAAGTCAAACTAGTAAAAGGAAGTTTGGAATTAACACTTTTAAAGAAGATCCCTTCATTTTTCACCATAGTAGCTGGCCAAGAAATTGAGTAAATCTGGTAACATAATGTATTTTGTTTTGAAGTACTTTTTATCCGGCATCTCATTTGACTACACCGGTGTTCCCGTGGTTTCCCTTAGTTGATTGAATGAGATAATCTTCGGGTTCTTTTAGTATAATAAAGCAAGAAATCCAGTTGGTAAAACAGAGACTTCTCGCCGATATGCAAGGAGCTGAGGGATTTCCAAATATTGACACCATTCCATTATATACTCTTTCTTTACTTGTATTATACCGCTGCATTCCTAGTTCTTGCTTAACCTATTAAAAAAAAAGAGCAAGAGTTAATTAAAAATTTGAGAAGTTAAGGCTTTACTATAAGAAGGGGCTTTATCTCTTTGTCTCTAACCGCATATATCGGTTAAAATAATAAAATCTGTACAAACCTGGAAATATATTCCTTTCTATACCAAACGTCTGGGGTTTCATAATATCTAAAAAAAGTACTAGTGTAAAAGGGGACCGCCTCAATCAAATCAATTATTTATAACAAATAGGATAGCGAATTCAGAAGCACTTTAGTACAATTCTTCTAAGTTCATGTGCCGAGCATAGGGGTATAGATTAACTTTTATGTTTAGGATAATCTGTTATAAAAGGGTTTATTATGTTTATAAGTAGGGGGGTTGGAAACTTCTTTTATTGGCGGGTGTACTAGACTCCTAATTTTGCTATAACTTATGGGGGTCCACTAAACATAAACGGACTCTATACTCTTCTTAAAAACAAGTTAACTTGATAGGCATAGGTGCACTCGGCAGCTCCGTGAAAAGTAAACGTAGAGTCCTCCTTGTTAGCTGGGGTTTTTGAGACAAACAAAAAAAGCTTTAATGCGGGTTACTAAGTTAAAACTCATACTTATGGAACCTGCACAGCCTTTATACATATAAATTAAACATTAGGTTTTGAATTTCCTACTTTAGATTCCCGCTTGGTAGTTAGTTGTTATTGCCATATAGAGGAGTTAGCTCGAGAAGAATAATATAGAGTTAGATAATAAAATAATAAAGGGCACCCTTGACTCTTAACAGAAAATAAATTAGAAAACCCCCCTTTTTTAATATATCATCGCGCCAAGTAGGTTTGAATCCACGGCTCCTTCTCGTATATAGAATTAGATGCAGAATATATACCCTGGGTTAACCACCTAATAGTTTAGAATATAAGACATAAAACAAGCTTATACTTAATTTAGGATAATGGCAAATATAGGATATTCTTTCTCTCTCTACCCCCTATTGCAATGAAAAAGTCCTTTTGACCAAGGTAGAACTCTTATACATTTTTTTTTGTTGTTTTGCTTGACAAATGTAATAAATTAAAAAACTAGAAAATACGAATAAAATTTCATATTATAAGTAATATCGAGAACCTCTTCATAACTAGCAGCTACACCTGCCTCCAAAACTAAAAAGAAGTCTAACGCAATATCTGTAAACTCTTGCTTTTATACTTATTGCTTTAGCCGAAAACTCCTTTTTGTCTTCTTCAAGTTCAATAAGGAATAATACACAGTACACGCTTTTCACCTCGTTTTTTGAGCTTTAAGGTATGCAATATACATAAGTTCGCTTTCTTTTTTCTTTATAAAGATTTTTCAAGTTTGCGAGGAAAGCTCCCGCTTTTAATTCCTTATATATGGGCTATATAAGAGGGTTCTTGGTACTAATAAGCAATGCTTTTATTAAAAATTTCTTACCTTACCTGCATCCCTATTCCGTTCTATAAGCGCAAGTCTTTGATTGGATCCCATCAACTCTCTACAAGCAAGGCATTTATTCACCGAGTTTACCTAAATTGGAGTATCTTGCTAGACTTATAAAAAGAAGTTAAAGTTTATAAATATACCTGATATACCAGGGGTTGGGGACTTGAACCAACGGCTTTATCTGAGTGAAAGCAACGTTCTAATTACTTTAATTTAGTTGATAAAAGGAAGCGTATGATTCACGGATAAGCTTATCTGTATACAAGGGATCGGATCTAATTCAATTTATAAAAATGACTTAGGCTATTTAATTTCCTTTAGAGTATTGATTGCTCTAGCTTGCTTTGAGACTTATTCTCTTGGTACATTTCCGTTTAATAATTACGAATGCTCTTTTATACATAAACCTAGAAGTCTTCTATACGATACCGGAGAAGCCTTTTATAAGGATTTCCTCGTTCTGATACAAGTAAGTCTCGGTAATTTCTATCAACAAAACTAGTAAAATAAAAACCCACTTAAAACCTGTTTATCCAGAATGCTTGGAATCAGAATAACAAACCAAAGGTCCTTATTAAACTCACTATTTCTAACTTGTGCTACCCTTTGTTTAGTTACCAAAAACCTTCTTTGCCAATCGGGAATTAGGTTTATTAAAAAGTTCAAGCTAAGTTACACAAGCAATGCATGTAGTGAGTTATTTTTTCTCATTCCCAAAACACTTATTGGTTACATACAAAAAGTCTTAAAGAAAGGAATATAAAGCAGTTTTGAGAGCACTTTCTGATATTCCTCTTTCCTGTTAAACTAAATAAGGGTCCTTTTCTGAAAAAGCCATGCAACTTGCTATTCAAGTCCTAAAGGAGCTTTGGCAATTCTATACCTAAGGCTCAACAAGGTATTTTATAAATTCAAAAAAAAAAGTAACTCTAGTAAAACCAGAATATTTAACAATAGGATAGCTTGAAACTTCGGATTTATGTATAGAGTGCTTCCTCCTGCTAACAGAAGAAGCTCTTTATCAATCATAGATATAATATAACCTTTGTAGACTTTTACTATTGTAGAAAGCTCAGATGTTAGACCTAATCTTGTTTCTAAAAAAAGGTATCCCACTTACAACGAGAATAGGGTCTACCTAAAGAATCTACATCCTGATTTTAGGAAACATCAGTTTAGTACATTTACAGATAAGGAAATCCGGGTGTGCTGTGGAGAAGCGCAAAAACTCATTTTTTTATTATTTATAGTCTATAATTAACTCCTAATGGAATATACCAGTTGTTTGGTTCGGTTGACCAGCGCTTATCTATAATAGATTCCTTGAAACAACGTTTCAGTGTGAATTCAATTACTTATAATTTAAGGTTTAGTTAGATGGGATGGGATCCCTAACTCCATATTCTTTTAATTAGAGTGCGGGATAACTTATTAGGGCACACGTAGATTTATTCTGTGAAGTATCCACAGAGTTGGGATACGGGGCTTATCGGTGATTGAAAGTGCACCCTCCTAGTTTTATTGCGGTTTTTTTACGTACGGTCAGTGCAAGTGAGATATTGAGATTTCCAATTGTCGTGTAATTCGTTTCGAGAGGAAACTGTGCTTCTCTCTTTTTCTTCTTACTATTCTTTACAAATCAGGAGCTTTCCCGGACGGATTGTTAATCAAGATTATTATAAAAATATAATAGTACTATGAGAGACCTGTACGATGACTAAGAAAAGCAAAAACTCGAATAAGCTCATGTTAACAAGTATTCTTTTTGGTGGAGCAACATGAGAAGGAGTTACAAGGACAAGGTTCAAGACGGGTCTTACAATGGATTAAATATTTTTTAGACATAAGCCAAAAAATTTCTATAGTATATCAAACTCAGATATGTAAACCCTATTTCTGAATTGACTGATTAAGCTAGCACCGGCTCACTCAAGGGTATGGAAAAAGCGAGCTCTGGGCTATAGAATTAGTGGATACAACTCGGATTAAAGGGTATTCTTCTTAAACAAATTTAAGAAAGTTTGACTTGTAGCTTAGTACAAAAAAGTGGAACAAAAAGGAATTCCTAGGTGAAACTTGTCCTTGAAATCGTTAGCTTTTTTAAAAAAGGGATATGCAGTAACAAAAGAACTTAAGGAATGAACAATTTTTTATATACTTCTTCGGTCTTCCTCTATTCCCGAAAATTCGAATTTATGTAATACCTTAAGACTTTGTTTTTCGAGATTTTTCTCATTGATGGGGATAAAAGCAGAGTTTACAGGTTTAGGCTTTAACTTATTGGTTAGAATGTATCCTATAATTGGCTTAATAAGAAGGGGTTCGCTTATAAAATAATAAAATCCAGGATGATAGACTCTATCTTTTTTACTTATTCAAGAAACTTCTTCTACTAAAAGGGGCCCTCCCAAACTCTCTAGTTTTTGTTTTGATATCACACACCATACTCAGAGAGATTATATCCTTATTTTAAAAGGTTAAACTTCTAATTTTAGTCTGAATTGGTATGTTCTTTACTTTCCTTTACGTTTCAAGCAAAAAGTACTAAATAGAACTTATTTATAAACAAGTGCCTGAGGATCCTACATGATACCTTTTGCCCTAATTGGTTTTAAAGTAAAAGGAGTAATCCTATAAAAAAAACATTGTAATAAGAAATACGAAACGGGATTTGACTTAATAATTTGAATATAGTAGATCCGTTACACAATCATAAAAGTTTTGTCATTCTAATTTCTTATATAGAAAGAATAGAAAAATGATGCATATCCTCTTGTATATTCTCCAATCTAGCTTACTCTTACTAAATACCAGATAGAGCTACGGTTAGATCAAGTACGATTTAGCACTCCTTTGAAGTGGTTAGATCAGATCTCTCTTGTTCGGACATGCAAAGGTTCAAGCCAGCGAGGGTCTCTCATAACCCACTATAAGAAAATGCTTGACTTGCCATAAAAGGCTTCTCGAATATCTTGACAAAATTTTTTGATTTATACTTGTGAAATTCTATCAAAATTCCCGACCCTTGAAGATGTAATTTCCTTCGATTTCCTAATAAAGTACGAAACTCTTTGAGATCCTAGTTGCAGTATAGGTATGCTCTAGCCTTGAAACAATCTCGATACCCCTTGATAGCAAATAATAGTACTAAATTCTGTTGACAGTTCTACATGCAGACTATATCTTGAATACTTTGCCATAGCGCTTAGACCCGGTTAGTTCATTTATAAAGATTTGCGCTATCTTGGAAAGCCTCCCCTTGAAAAAAGTAAGCTACATGAATTCTCTTATTTGAAATAAAGGAAGCCTTCTTGCCTAGAATTTCGTGAATAAGCAGGAGGTTTATTATAGATAGCTCTCTTAGTTCGTAAAGCAGCTTTTAAAAGAAAAGGAAAGGTTTAACAAAAAGAGGAGATTTTAAAACATAGTAAATATGGACTCCAAAAAGCCCTTGATATAACCCAATACTGGGCACACTCAATTGTGTTTTAGTGTACGTAAAAGCCCTTTTAGGGGGTTTTCTCTTACACTGTTCCGTTTTGTTGTCGTGAATACTTTTTATTGAAATTCCAAAAGCACCTATATAGTAAAGAAACTTTGTCCTTAGACTCCGAGAACCCTCCCGCGCAGCCCCTTCTTAGATATACCTCCTTGTACATGAAATCCTTAAACAAAAACTTTTTGCATAACCTAAACTCCTACTATTTTTGAAAACAAAACTAATACTATACATTCAGTCCTCTTGTCCCTATAGATATATTTTTGGATCCCTTAAAAAAGAAACTGGGAGTAGCACCCCTTCTTTAAGCGGAATCCTTCGTAAAAGAGGGTACTCTCGCAAAAGCCTAATACTGAGTATGAACCCCCTGCATACCGATAGATTTTCTCCAAGTAGGGGATACCCAAGAATAAAAAGGGAAACAAACTCTCATAGCACTTTCTCTACTTAAGAGTGTCCTATTACTACTACTACTTCCCCTAAAGCCTAGAAAGAGAGAATCCATTGAGCTTGATCAATTGACTTTACTTTAGGATGGCTGGGACGCTGAAAACTACTCCTAAGGCTAGAGTGAGGCACCAACAAGGTTACTAAGATATACTAGGGATCCCATTATAGTTCAAGTTAAAGGACCTAGTAAAGTAAAAAAACTCTTGATATGTTACTAGACAGGAAGCTCTCTTTAAAGTGTAAAGATATTTTGAATTTATTGAAACTAGGGCATACATAAATAACTGCTAATTTTGGATTAATTACTCCTTAGGAGTCCTGTGTTTATAGAACTGCAACGTAAAGCCGAGCATTCACTACTTTTACAACTGGATTTTCCTTTATTTTCACCCACTCTGATCTCGAATATATAGACTTCCTATTGGGGGGAATCTACAAAGAGCACTTGCTTATCCCAGAAAGGGCATATCACGACGAAAATAGTAAGCGCCCGCATCCCTTAACAGAGACTCCCGCTAAAAAATTAAAAAAAAAATAGCGTAGTCTCACTCAAGCAGAATCAAGATACCTTTTCTGCAAGGAAAAAAGTAAAAGTAGAGCTACTAATCATTGGTATTTAGCCCTTGTTTTGTGGTATATCAAATTATTGGAAAGAGGATTATCTACCAGAAATACTAGTTATTTACTTTGTGGGTCCGTGCAAATGAGGGTCTCACAAGCATCTAAAATCACAGAAAATTTATTTGCAGCGGGACCTTTTAGCAATCCATCTATGTATAAGACATTCAGTTAATAGTGTCATCTTTCTATTACTTACCTTTTGTGACTTAATATAGTTATAGCTAGGAATTTATATAGAAAATTCTTTTAAGTAAGAGAGATCTAGTACTGTTTTAACTAATAGAGCTCCGGAATAAGGTTCTTTTATTAATAGCTCAGGCTTCATTTGTAAGGCGCGTTTAACTTAGTTGTAAGAGTGCCCTTTGAATAAACTGGAGTCCGGATCTACTAAAAGAGCAGTCTAACTTGGCTTAGTATTGGCCTTAACGAAATAGAATCTGCAATCAATTGTCTAAAACTAGGATTTCTAAAGATCTCGGTAATTTCTAGCAAAAAACTATTAAAATACGAGCTACTGCTTATAAACTTGAGACTAAAACTTGGATACAAAATTACAGTACTCCTAATAAAGGGGTGATTAATAACGAATTCCTAAAATTGCCTGATTTCACGGAGGAGATGCGCTCTTATACTAAAGTCTAACTTCGGATCTCGTAAATATCATACAAGATCCTCTCAAAGAATATGGAAATCAATTATTCAAGGTCCTAATCCAGAGTCTGCTTTCCCGTTTCCCTTTATTCATTTTCGTTATCGGAGAAGGTAACAAGGTAATCGAGGAGATTTAAAGAAATAGTTAGACTAAACCAGCTAGCTAAAAGGGGATTCTTTTCTTGCTTGAGTTTCTGCCCTTTATTTTCTAGGTTTTTATTTCGGATAGTAAGTCAAAAATGAGTGAATACAAATAACTGAAAGAGAAGGCCTGCTTTTACGGTCTCTCAACTAAAAATCAAGATCTAAGGTGAGCTGTTTTTAGCAAGTTTAAGGGGAGAGGTTTCCTGTTTCTGATTTTCAGGTTTAAGTCTAAAAAGGTAGTAAGTCAATATGAAGTAGATGCTATAAAGTAAGTAGGTCTATCTATAATACTCCAAAAACCTCCATGCCTACGGTTGGGTACAATAAAAAGCACCGTATACTATTAAGGCTAAATCCTCCCTTACCATACCTATATATTAGCCTCTATTATAAAACTGATAAGGAATACAGTAACTCCTAACAATAAGAAGCCTATAAGAACTATAGAATAATACAATAGATAGACGAACCCCGGGATACTCTAGATAAGTATAAGACAGTAGGTTACAGAGGTACACTAGCTACGGGGAACTCTAAGGCAGGGAGTAGAGGGGCTTATAAGAAGAATAAAACTGCCTACAAGAGGACCTATAAGATAAGGTCCAGGTTGCAAGAAGAGGAATACTTACTATATTGCTTACTATCTTGTGTGAAGAGTAAGATCTTAGCTCCAGATACAGGCTGCAAAAAAGGCTCCTAAGATAAGGGCCGCAGCATAAGACTAACAACTACGCTACAAGGAAAGAATAGATAACCCCTTATTTTTGGAAGAAACAACAAGAACAAGTTATTACTCTTAGCTTTTTATCTATGTCTTTCAAATTCAAACCTTATACCTCGCTTTAAATTGATTTTAACGGGTATCTCTATTCTTAGGAATTGCAGGTTTGCTTACTAGAGTGCGTTACAAATAAATAAATTGAGTATTACTTCTTTACTTGGTATACCCGGCAGAAAATCTATGTTAAGTAGCTGTACTTTTTATTTAAAGGAGGTTTTTTTTTACAAAGTTACAATAATAGAGATACTCGTATTTCCCTTTCAAGCTAATTCTAGAAAACTAAATCTTGCGCTAGCCTTATAACTTCCTCTTGTCTTAGTTTCAGAAACAATAAAACTCCAAAACACACAAGTCAAAATTCTGTATAAGGGGATCCGATCAGGATTCTTTATTTCCAGAGTATAGAAACTCTTTGTCTTGTCCGTTTACCTTTTATATTAAACTAAGTGCCTTATAGAAAGTAAGACCTCTCGGTATTTTTAAGGGCTCGGCTGAAAAAAAAAAAGAGAAGGCGGGTGTTCACGTTTGTGAAAGAAAGGATTATAATTGCAGCCAGGGGCCACGGGCTTTTGCAGTCAATGAGTTTCCTAGGATGCTTTTTTAGAGAGTAATCCCTCTTCATATAATGGATAGGATAGAGGGAATCCTTAGTTTGTAAAATACCCAAGTTGTACTCTAACTTAAACTGGATGCTTCTAATCTTGCTTACTTCTGTACTAGGATTATAAGTAAATAGGCTTCTATTAAGTGTAAACTGTGGAGTTTATATATAATAGGATGCCTAGAATACAAGTTTTAAGTAATTGTATCTGAAAATATCTACTATTTTTAGTCGATTGTAGAGTATCCGGAAGCTTTGGTCTATAGAAAGGGAGGCGAGAGTTAATATAATAATGTTAAATATACTTAGTTATATTCCTTTTTTGAAAGACTTATATCTAGGTCAAGTACCCCTTAGTAAGATTTGCTTTCTAGATAAGGAAGAAGTAATTATATAGAATAAATAGAAGTATACTCAGATCAAGACTTCAAAAGTACCCCTTCTTACAAAGTTAATCTACATGACTGTCCTCTCTTTTGTATACTAAAGAAGTACTTTCTCATATCTCCACACTAAGTGTTTACAATTTTATATTACTATAACAAAGTAAGAAAAGATTATATAGAGCAGGGATTTTTTGTCCATAGCCAAACCCCCTTGTATTAAAAAAAAGAAAAAGCTTTATGCTATAGAGCCTTGAGACACGAGTTTAGAAGGCAGTCTTTATCTTTTTTTATAAGCGTTCCTCAGAGACTTCTTTAACATGGCATTGAGTTGTCCAGTGCCTATTAAGGTATATTTCCTACATTTAGACTTAAGGTTACACTTACGAAAATTATAAAACTTAAATTCCATTTAGAAAATGTGACTAACTAACTTCGTTAACTGGAAAAGGAAGATAATAGACTTTACTCAGTTCTATTAGCTGAAACTTTTTCTTACTTACTAGTCTAGGAGCTTTATCCAGAGAAACTTATTTGCCAAGGAATCTCTAAACCTATCAAATTCTCATCATTGCTTGCTTTAGTTCATTATGGAAAGACCGCAATTTCTTAAGCTTTACAGTTTTTTATTTCATTCTACATAGGGAAACAGAGGAACACAAGATCTTGCCTTAAGACTTGTATTCTGGAGCTACTTTTCCTAAGGGTTTTTAGTACCAATTC
Organism: Pelargonium australe; assembly: GCA_036897465.1. NCBI lineage: Eukaryota > Viridiplantae > Streptophyta > Magnoliopsida > Geraniales > Geraniaceae > Pelargonium > Pelargonium australe. The sequence continues at coordinate 26,814 of JAYMTH010000028.1, forward strand.
CTAACTCTACTAAACGAGAGTACTAACAACCAACAACTCAAAAAGTATAAGCAACATAAAAGACAGAGAATTCCCTTTCTATTATAGGATTCTTGTTCTGATTGACTTTAATGAATTTCCGTTACCCTTTTTCCCCTTAAACTTTATAAGACTGAAACCCTTCCCTTGGTATATCCCAGATTAGCTCCTAAAGACTCTTTACTAGAATTTCTTAAATACAAACCTCGAAATAGGAACTTAGAACGCTCTCAAATTTGTCTGTTTTTAAAAGCTTTCTTTTCTTATAGAAAGAAGTAGAAGTCTTAGTGTTAGTAAGTTCCTCGATAGTATAGTACAAGTTCTAGATAGTTTAGGACATAATGATTTGGTTGAGAGTGGGGTCAAGACAAGGTGAGCTCTACTCTATACTCTACTTGATAAGGGTAAAGGTCTATGTTTTAGCAGTCCATTCATACGTTATGTTATATACAAATTGCCTTGTTCTTACCTGTTCTTATAGATTGAGAGATTCTTCATTTCGTTTCCTTAGTTTCTTAGTAGTCATTCCAATAGTTGTTAAGGCTTACTACTTCGCTGTAACTAGAACCCCAAAAAGAAACTTGCATCTTTCTATGCGTTGATTTCTTTGCTTTGTAGTCTTCCTTGTTTAAAGAGTTTACTTTATAGTAATGGAATTTCCTTGACCTATAGGTTTCTTATTGACTTGAGGTTAGGACAGGAAGACCTTATAGCTCACCAATTACCGACTTTACTCCTATTCTGTACCACACCTTTCTTATAAGCTTCTCGTGGGCTTCCTATTGCTGCCTGGACTTATTTTATTCTACTAGCTAGGAAGTTGGAGTCTTTCTTACTATTTTTTAGTCTTTATAGAAGTAATAGAGTATACTTGTTCTTCTTTATTGCTTGTTATTGCTTCACTCATTTCCTTTTCATTCTTAACTGCTATTGGTCTATAGATTGACTAGTGGTTAAGCAAGCCTATTTACTAGGGCAAAAGCTTGTATTTTGAACTACAAAAACAAGGGAATGATGAAAGTCACTTAGATAAAGAAGTCAACTACCTGTTATCTAAATTAGAAGAAGAAAGTGCATTCTAAAAGGAATAACTGCTAACGAGTCAGTTCTTCTATTAGTTATAGTCTTACTTATTCTATAGAGTAAATAGTGAAATAAAGAATAGTCTGTATATAGTATATTACTAAAGTGAACCTCATACTATAGCCAACACCAGCAACACTTTCACTTTTATTCATTTTACATCTATATGTCTCTTACTTTTTTTTTTTCTTTTTTATTCTCTCCTTTTTGCAATAGATGACACTCTCCGTATATTACGCGCCCTCCTGTTTTCACAGGGACTAAAATAACTTCATTTTAGGAGGAAAAGAGCAAGGATAGAATGCCCATTTGAAAGACCACTAGATTTTTGCGATTGGCTCCGGTAATACGAAAACTAAGATGACTCTGAAGCTTCTTTCTCACTCTTATATTGCGTCCAATATAAGGATTGCTAGCTTCTTTTTTACGCTTTTTGGTTAAAGCAAAATTACAGGTCAGTTGAATGAGGTAGAAGCTTGACTGCTCTCTCATCCGTGTGCCCGAGATCCCAAGAAGAAAAATGCTTGTACTCTATTAATTAGGGCTCTATTGTCAGACATGTCGAGGGTTCAAGTCGTTATCTAGCTGGAAGTTAAGCAAAGTCGAGTACTTTCAAATTCCTACAGTTAAACAAATTTTTGTTGTTTCCATAACTCGGGCATAGTGTAAGAAAGCTTCTGGGTAGCTTTTCGAAAAGAACCTATTAATAGGCTCCTAGTATAAAAAAAGAGTACTTTATTTTTGTACAGACTTTTTCTAACCCAGTTCCCGTTTATAAGGAAATCCTACCTATTGGGGTAGGGATTTTACATTCTTTGTAAATTAAAAAAGAATAATGAGGCTAGCAATTATAAACTATATTTGGGTGCCCCTAATGCCTAAGAACTAAAGAATTCTTTTGGGAAGGAAGGTTGGCCCTTGTTAGGAGATACAAAAAACAAAATAAGATAGTCAGGAGCAGCGCTTTGCCTTCTTGGATTGAATCAGAAATAAGGGTTAAACCCAGCTAGTAAAAGATGGTTTAAGGCTCAAAAAGAAAAAAGTTTCTGCAATCTTAAAAAAGAAAGTAAAGAGAATAATTAAGTGTCATTTACTTAAAAAAGGTATACCTCAGAACCGGGTGAATATAGTAATCCCAGATCTATTAAAATCCAAAAATACTATATTAATATAGGTAACACAGGGAATCCCAGCGCACATTCTCAGTCTACTATCTTTATGAAACCACAATTTGGAAGGGATTAACTCTTACTATCCATGGATCCCCTTCTCTCCTTTAGAAAGTTTTGCGCTGTTCTTCTCGACAAAAGAAGATATCCTACCAGAAAATTCCCCTAGTGAGTAACCTCGAATCCTAAATATAAATCAACTTACCTTAAAGGCTCCTAATTCTCTGTTATACCCCGGACCTCCTCTCTTCTCAAGGGCTCCCTAACTAATAGAATAAACTTTTTAATAAAAAAAACATAAACAAATATCGAACTCGGTAGGGTAATACTGCTTTTGCGGGCTTATTTTAATTCTTATTAGTCAGACCTGAAATAACTTAACCATATGTGTGTGCGAGGAACTTAATTATCTAAATGAGAATGTCCTAATATTATAGTGCTATAGGCCCGACACCTAAGAGGATCTTATACCTAACTCTTTCTTTGTTGAACCTCGGCTTGCTTGTATAAAAAGCTTGTTGCTATTTAATAAAGGGAAATCCTTGAGTATATATAGGAGTAAGTGTTTCCTTTCGCCCATATAACCTCAATTAGATTTGATCGGTTTAAAAATTCCTATTATTTATGTGTTTTTAACGAAGTATACATGTACTTATTAAATTCTGTACCAAGGTTTAATACTTTTTAGGAGGGTATATATCTTATAATTTTAGTTGTAAAAAAGCATAGATTGCTAATATTCTGTATCTGTATGGACACGCTTTTAGAATAGCAACACTACTTTTACTGAACTCTGCATAGGTCTAGGATCATGACTCTACGCGCTTAACAGGTGTCTCCTCAAGGTCATACAAGTTTTATAATAAGGCAGTTCTGCTATACTAGCTAGCGTGCCTCTTTACATCATAGGATAAGAGATTCCTCAGGTTCTCTAGTTTTCTCATTAATTTATAGGTTTAATAAGGCCTTATAGGCATTGGAGAAGACTATAGTAATAAGACACAGAATAGGTACAAAACAAGACAAAAGCAAGGCGTTTAGAAGTTTATGGTGTAGGAAAAAAAGACGAAATTCACATAGGATACATTTATTCATTACAATTTATTAGTCAACCTTCACAAGTTTGAAATTATATGGACGTGCAAAAGAAGTTGAAGTTATAGAATAATGCGGGCAGCTCCTTCTTAGTTTAGTTAGGATCGGGTACTCGTTGACAGGGGGTTCCTTTTTCGGTAGTTGGGTAAATTAAACTTTAATAAGAAGCGGGTTGCTTTAACTGCGTGGTAATATATTTAGTAGCGTTTTTTCTTTTAGTACAGAAGAATTTATCTAGAAAGGAGTAAAATCCGTTATTTAACAATATCAGTTATAGCTTTTTATTATAGAACCCATTATAAGAAATCTCTAACTTTTGAATTGTCTTGTTCAGTATTACATAATATATAGATATAGCGGCCTCCCTTAGGTATTTGTAGTTCTTACTTACTAAAATTCAGTAACTCCCTTAAATATAGGAAACGTAACGAATATAAATAAAAAAAAAGAGAGAAGTTGTTTCTTTTTACCACAAGAAAAAAAAAAAAGGATCCGGGAATTCTTGCTTTCTGGTCTATAAAGGGTTTACTTTTATACTTCTAGATAGAGTTTAGAGTGATCGGAGAGGCAGCTCTTATACTATTTTTCTAAAAAGATTTAGCATCGATCTACTGAGAAATTTCCTGCGAGTACTAAATACTGAGTCTGAAGTCCTTTCTAAAGTACAGGGAGTTTCACTGAGTTTTAAGAGGAAAAGTTACATAATATATTTTTAAATATGGAGTCTTTCGGGTTTTTAGTTGAGAAGACTCATTGTTATTTCGTAATTTAATTTCGGACATCTCTTTTTTGGAATATAAATTTACTCCAAATCCCGGGATTTTTTCTTTATAAAAGCAACTCTTTTTAAATTTAAATAGAGTTACCTAAGACTAGTATTTTGCTTGTTCACACTCTTATTAAATGTAAAGGAGGTCCTAATAAAGTATTGACCTGTAAATTTCTTAAAAAGGAAACGACAGGACACGAATTTCAAAAAATCTTGTAAGTCTAAAAGTTTATAATCAACCACTTCTTTTGCGTACCTATCCTAGAACTTTTTTATACTAATTAAAAACTGTGTTAACCCTTCTGAGTATACCTGAAGGAAATACAAAATACGTAGGGGATCTCTTCCTTCGTGATCGGACAAATCATAAATCTTGTTTAATTCTTAACAGTAATAATAATTGGTATTTTAGTATTATAAATAACTTGTAATGGAATGAGGAAGTTCTGGCCTTCAAACGAATATATAAAAAGTAAGTACCCCAGCCCACGTATAAGAATATATAATGTAAACGAATACCTATCTAATTAAAGTCCTTTAGTTTTTTTACCCTGAAAATTGCTTGTAGACCTGTTCTAAAAACAAGAGTAAGCTGGAGATTCTACACTGCTCCCTTCATTTCATTTGATTAAATAATTGGCCTGCCCTTTTGGAATATAAAGTAGCTAATGAATGTGCTATATCTTATATTTAGAGGGGTTGCTCTTATATCCTTAACCTTTTCTTAATTCTTGGTTAAAATGAGTATTAATTTGAGCGTCTCTTGACTTAAATGAGTTAGTTCAAGTCCAGTCATATGCTAAAAACAAGAGCATCGACTTATATAAATATTCTAATTAATGTTAACGCACCGCTTAGATTGAAAGTTAGGACACGGAGCCTATTCATATACATTTCGTAGGTTCAAAAGCTGTTGTTACTTAGTATTACAATTTATAACTAGTAGTCAAAAGAGCTCTATCTAACGAAAAAACATACAATACCCTAAATTCCCGTATATTTTAAACCGATCTCGTGAAAAGAATTCTTTTTAATAATCACCGGATTCACTTAAATTAAGAACACTTCTACAGGACTTAAGGAAGAAAGGAGAAACCCGAGATCTCGGCTATGGATATAATGAGAACAAGACTTGAACCCGCGGTCTTCCTCTGAATAAGGTCTTGCTATAACCTCGTTTTTATAAAGCGCGAGATAAGCACTGCTCAAAAGTCCCAAGACATAGTATTAAAGCTTTTAGTCTTACCTATGGTCATTTTTCACTCCAAAAAAGCTTTTCATTTTCGGGTTACATCAGGGTATCTTAAGGATTGCTTATACTAAGAAGACTCTTGAAAAGGTCCTGATCTGAGATTGACAAAGCCTTGCTTTTAGCTTCTTTGAGAGTTTCCTTCTAGCTAGCGTAAATTAATTCCCTATTATTTTATTGAGTATGGTTAAGCAGCGGGGTTGGCTCTAAAAAACTAGAATGATATTTCTACAATCACTTAGGTAGAATGCGGAATGAATTAAAAGTCAATTTCTATTCAGGAAAAACTACGTATTTTGTCATCATGTGTTAGACTCAGAAAGATCATTATATATAACGGGGAAAGACTAGTAAATTATTTAGTAAGTATTCTCCAGAGCATTAATTAGCTCTATATATGATAGTCTTTAGTTATGGGATGGATCTTATGTAAACAAGCGAATGCCAATAGTTCAAGTAGTGCTTAAAGTAAAAAGTATATCAGATACAGAGTTAGGCTACAAAGAAGTTGCAAATACAGAGAGGAGAAGTATGAGTATGTCAAAAAGGTGGGTGCTATAGGGTTTTCCTAGGTCTTGCCGGGGGTTTTCATGTTGCTTGGTTTTGTTTGAGTAAGCTTAACCTGACCTTAACTGAGTTTATTCTAATTACAGCAGTACTTAAGCTTGAAATACAACCTCAGAAGCAGCTTGACTCCTTTAATATGGGCAAAAGGCTCAATATACCTTACTTATATTTGAGTAATAGACATCCTAAAGTATCCAGAGATAGGAGAGTTAATAAAAGGAGGCTCTAAAAAGACGCACTAAAATCCATTTATTTCTAGAAATACCTAGCTACTGAAATTACAAACCCAGAGCCTTGAAGACTTATTTCCAGAACTGATCCAAGTAATACCACAGTTTATAATACAGTTACGCAATAACCCCCTTTTTGGCGAGCCGTTTCCTATGCAATAATGTAATAGTTAAGCATAGTAGATGGAGTTTTAATAATTACCAGGTCTTGCTTTTTGCGATTCCATTGATAATAAGAAAAAAGGGCTTAGTCTCCTATTCATTACCCAACATGTTATATCTCACGAAAACTGAATACCTACAGGGAATTTAAATAATTTCACCTTTGACGGGAGCCCCCGGGATAACCTAGATATGTATTGGAAAAACTGACTAATTCCTCAGTTAAATTGGGGGTATCTACTTAAACAAGATGGATCCGCGCTTTTTGTCATATAAATTTGTATCAAACTTTCCAGAAATAACAACCCAGACTGACACTCTTTTTTATTTTTACTTGCGTATTCTACAAAATCGGGGGCTACCCTTAAAAGACTACCTTTATTACCAGATTCCTTAGTTGGTTGGGTATTGCACCAATAACACAAAAACTATTAGGGAAAAGCACTCTCCCGTGGGAGCCCAATAATTTTTATAGTATAAGTTTTCCGGAAACTGGGTAAGATTATAAGAAAGAGATTAATATGAGAAAAGGGAAGTTTTAAGAGGAACTCGAAACACATAAATGAGTGTCTTGTTCTTGAGACGTACCTAGAGGTTGATTTTACTTCTCCAAATCCCTATGTAGAGAATTGCGAATACAAAATTAAGGATTATTTTAAGATTTACTTTGATTTGATCCAGAAAAAATATTATACTAAAGCCCCGCTTCTTCAAAAGTACCAAAAAAGCAAGTAATTCATTTAAACAGCTGAGTAACTCTTTCCTTTATGGAAAACCCTTTATCTGGCATTTCCAATCCATATTCTGGGTTCTGCTGTATTATAACTCATTTAGGGATTTCTAATTGAACAACTCTCTTCAGGTGTCTTCTATTTTCAGTCATAGAACTACTTCAATAATACTTACTTTAATTTGGATATGCTCTCAAAAAGTTATATGAGTTTGATTGAGCGGACAATTACTCGCAAAGTAATTAAAAGTGGGTAGTTCTTGTTCTAATGTAGTAAATAAGGGCAATTTATGCCCAGTTAATACAAGATACTCGGTAAAGTTCGCTTTCAAACTAAATCCAGGTTTTGTTAAGTATATACTTAAAGAAAAACTTTACTGAGAGATATGGATAACCCCTCAAACTACTTACACATGGAGTAAGAATATACCTCACGAGAATATTGAACATCCGTCCTTAGCTTGCTAACGCTAGTAAATGAGAATCGTGTATTGGTGCGAGTATAATCTAACTTGGTTTACTATCAATTACTTACAACATTATTTGAGCGAAAGGTGGCTTGCCTAGGAATTTGGTATTCATTTTTTGATGGATTTGTGGACTATTCTTTTTCTTATGTAATTAGGTTCAATTCATCGGGTATACATAATTGGGATACTCCTAGTTATTCCAGTGATGAGCAAAAACCTTAACCAAAGCAAAAAGTTTGTTCGTTTGTAAGCCCTACCCAGGTCAGGGAGAAAAGGGTAATATATAGCTACCCGGGGATAATAGAAGTTTTACCTTAGTTTTTGGTACGGATGCCCTAGAAAAACCAACCCTTAATGAATGTCAAATTATTAGGACCTTTAGTTCATATGCAGCTTTTAGAATCTCCTGTCCTAGCTTAAAAGGCATCTTATTGTTGACAAGCTTTTTCTAATTATAAAAAGGGCAGAAAAGATCCTAGAAGGTCTTGTAGTACTTGAACCCACGGGATTCCTGATAAGACTGCCCTGTTCTACCAGGATTACTTATAAATGAGTTTCCCCATCCATATATATTAGGAGGCGGTATTACTTTGCTTTTTTTGGGGGGTTCGGAGATTCCTTGGTCATAAAAACTCTAAAGCCAAACCAAAAAAGGAGAGTTAAACTCTAAAAAAGGAGTAAGAAATATGTTCAACCTTTTATAAAGTTGCACAAAATTTTACATTAAATACAGGATCCCTGCACATTGAAAGTTCTGTAGAACATAGTAATTTGTTGGTATATTAGCACCACAACAATATAGATTGATAATTCATTTTCCTTTAGTATATCTCCCTAAATATTAAGTATAACAATTTCCAAAAAACGAGATTTTAGTGAACATGACTTCTTTAAATTTGTCCTACCGATTCTATGAAATACGGGATCCTATGAACCCAACAAGACAAGGACTCTTTGTGATTGATTGACTCAAAATCTGTGTAGCTTTTCTGTATTCGTTAGGGGGTTTAGCTAATCTAAAGGGACTCATATATACCTGTAGTTTTCAGTCTACTCCTATACAGCTTCTCTTCAAGGTTTCCTCTAGAGGGGTTGTGTAAGCCTAACATACCAACAAGCCCTTTTAATAAGTAACAAGCTTTAGCTTCCATTACAGAAACTAATTTTAGTAATAAAACTTCAATAAGAACATAAACAACTTACTAAACTTAAACAAATAACGAATAAAAATCGACTTTATATTTCTATATCTCAGATCTTATTGCTTACAAAGAGTGCTCATTTAAGTATTAATTAAAGTAGAGCTATCAGAATAATTAAGAATAGTATCCCTTCAGCTTGTAATTTTTATTAGAGAGGAGGGTCCTACTACTAATAGAAATCTAGTTTTTTTAGACTCTTGTGAGGGTAGTTAATGTTTTTAAACAAGGGTTCCGCTTGCTTTAGTCCCCGCTTCTTAATAGAGATTTAGCTATTAGTAAAACCAAAAGTAAAATTAAAAAAAGCACCTCGAGATGAGACAGCAGCTCCCGGATTAGGGGTTTTCTAACAAAAAACGTATAGCGGACTTTTTATATAGATGAAAAGCAGGGTTCTTATAAAACTAAACTAGTAAAGGCCAATAAAATTTTGAGAAGTTCCAGGTGTTATCTTACTTCTTTTTTGCTTCCAAGACACGTAGAGATATTCGAACTCTATTTATAAAGTCAAGTTTAGTAGCAATCCTATTTTATTTATTGATATAAGCGCTTCACGAATACGAATTTTAAAGAGATCTGACGTAATATTAGGAGCATGTTTCTTAAAGTATTTCTCTTCAATTAAAAAGTCTTCTTTAGATTTGTCTAGATTTTGTTAGTATACGGGTGCACCTGATTTAATATTTTCTTAATATTTTTTATCAGAGACAAATACTTAAGTCAGCCCGCAAGTAACCACGAATAAATAAAAATGAGTGCTAGGACCAAATAAAAAACTTTATTACAGAGCTTTTGGTGCTCTCTTTCTGAATAAGTAAATCCTAATGTTTTTTACAAATTTATAACCTGTTAGCTTTCCAAGTATCCGAATTAGAGTTTGCCCTTTCGGGTTTCATGAACTTACTTCTCCTATAGAAAAAAGGACTGTTCTATGGTTGGTTTATTATTTTTGTATACAAGTCTTGTTTCTTACCACAAATTAGATAGAGGTTTAGCATCAGCTTTTTTAGTATACTGCCACTTTTCTACTAAATAAAACTCTTAAAAAACTTGGATTCAACTCGATCCCAATGTATTTAATTCTTGAGACACTCACACATTTAATGTATAACTCCTCTAATTTAAAGCCTCATAGAGCTTGCCCATTGATAGCTTACTACTAGTTTTAAAAACTCTAGGAAACCTGTTAATAAACTGAAATCTGCTTACTAAAAAGGGGATACTAATTAATTCGTTGTTAGAAACCTCTAAACCTAGACTGTGCCTCTCCTTGGATCTTCCCGGAAAAGGTATTCTGGCCTTAAATAGTATCCAATTTGTGCGGGTACCCCTTACTCCAAAACAACTAAAAACACGAACCAGGAAAATAACTTTAACAATTCCCTGATTCTGAATTTTATTCCCGTATAACTACAATTTAGGGGCCTTTCCTACATCTAGATTGTTCTTCCTGGCATGCCTTATATTTTACCTATTACTTACCCCAGAAATCTTACTTAATTACTAAAGAAAAGAATAGACTTTAAAGGGGGTTTCTATTAGGTAGAGTTTTGTAGATACTTTTTTAAGAAGAATCTTGAGAATCTTCTCTTATTCCAGCTAAAATCTATTTCCTAACATATAACCGAAATTGCTAAACAAAGTTTAGTGCTTCAAATATTAAGTTCTTCATAGAAATATAAAGATGCAGAGGTAAGAGTTTTATTGATTCCAAGAATTGGGCTGTGGATATAGCCTTATCTTATCCTGCTTTCATAAAGTAAGATGTGGCTTGATAAATTACAGGTCGTACAAAAAAAGTATTTAACGATTCTTACTTCAGATTGGGGATTCCTATAAATTAGTCAATTTCAGTGGCTAGTTTTATAAAAAACTGGAATCTCGCGTGCAAAGGGGTCCTCCTTATATAAAATACTCAAAATTCCGTATTCAATTAACAGTTATGAGGTATTCGTCACCCTTATTTAAAATAACTAAGATAAGAAATTCTATTATATTTAGCTATTATACAAACCTTTTGCTTTTTTAATCATATAGAACTTCAGCTTCATCTCTCATAGGATTCCATGGGAATCTAATTCTTTTTTTTCTTCGTAACCAATCTATGGGTTGTTATGATTACCTTATTATATAGGATAAAAGGTAAACATAAAAAAAGCTAACCAGTAATCACTTGAATGAACATTTTTAGCTATTTAGACGTAAAATCAAAAAACAACTAAGCTGGAGAACATAGCCCACTTTTGCATTAAGAAACTTTTGCTTCTATTCTCCTCAATTAACTAAGGTTTTTGAGAAATTCAAGCTCTATCTAATGTTCAAAATGAGAAAGTCTTCTGGTCTAAGTGGGCACAGACTCGTAGCAAACAAAGGACAGAGCTCTCTTAAATTAACCAAAAAATCTACCGTATTACTTTCGTAACATAACGCACGAAAATTTATCCATAAAGGAGGTGTTTACTCTCCCGTTTACAAGGGAACTCCTAAAAATATATGTAAATGCATTTCAGCATATTTCTGTAATTAAAAGGCTTTGCTTAATGCCGTGCTAAAACTTATCGATTTAATTGATTAGCTCTTAAGGAACTTTTTGACAACTCTGAGACTTTACTTTGACTGTTATTTTTTTTAGTCTAGTGTAGCTTATACTAACTCATATCGGGCATACTGTTTTTAACCTGAACAACAAGGAGGGGTCCTACGTACAATCGACAAGGCCTCTTCTTACTACAGAAAGCAAGGGAACTACTCGCCGTCAAAAGCTATTAACTTATAAGTTAAGGAATTTTGATCTTTATAAAAGTTCAACCCAAGGTTTTTCTATACTAAAACCAAGCCAATTTTGCAGCCTATATCATAATCTAAGGTACCCCTTTGGTAATACGAAAACGAAAGGTTATAACCCTGCGCGATACCCCAAAAGACTCTCATACTAGAATTAATTTAATATACTTTGGAGAAACAAAAACAGTAAGTCAGAGTTCTCTACCTGAGTTCTTTCACAACCCTTCTAAAATTAGCATTTCATGCATTGGTACTGCCATAGAAAACTATATCAGTGTAACGAGATCCTAGAAAAATTTCATGATACAGAAATCTTTTACATGTTTTTTCTTATAGTAAATATATAGTATACGGGCTTGTGTCTCTCAACTGTTAAGTCCTTTGCTTGTTAAAAACTGAATTAGAAAGCTCTAGATTAGTCAGGTAAGTAGAAAATTAACGCAAGATCTAAAAAGCAGGTATTATTCTAGGCAAAACGATTTTAACTCCACGGAAGAGTTCTCCCTTTTTTACTCAGGTATAAATCGATATGTGACTATAGCCACAGAACTTGGTTACTTACCTAATGCTATAATTCTGGTTTTGTCAACCACAAGCAAGCAGGGACTTTCCGTAAGTTATTTTGCTAATATTTGCTTTACTACTTAAATATCGTAATTTGTGAATCATGTGTAAATAAAACTCCTTTCTGGATAGCGTGTGATAGCAAATTTGCATACAAAATATATTTTTAAACGAAAGATTAAGTCCCGGTTACTCTTTGATAAGTTATTAAAATAGAACTTTTCACAGGTGCGGATCTCCTCCTTATCTTAACAATTATCCACTTGTAGGAATCCTTACTAAGAATATTATACTCTTTTTCCCTTCCCCTTGTATATTGTTTAGTATAAAAGCCAGTAATATGGAAACTTTGCTAAAAATAACCTTTCAAGAAAAGCATATCCATGATACAGTAATTGCACTCTTGCCTGACAAATAAAAGCTGCTCATTAGGAATAACTTTTGTTTCAATTCTCGGTACAACGAAATCCTGGATTATAAAAAATCACTTAGATAAAGACATTCTTCAGTAACCTAGTTTAATATGTTTTAAGCAAGGCTGCTAGGTAGATAGTAGCTGGTAAAGCTTAAGTTTAGTGATATTCTGTGAAGCATGAACTATACTACCGAATACTCTAGAAGCTCTTTTCCCGGGGATCGAACAAGAATAGACTCAGACTCTTTTGCTGCAACTAATAAATTTAGCGGCTAGCTTTGTTGATTTATATGGATTAATTTGAGTTCAAAACTCCGTACATTGAGAGATTCTCGTCTTAGTTATAGTTTTATGTATTTTCACGATAAACTCTTTTATTAAAAAAGGGATTGGGATACTCTAAGTATCTATATAAAAAGCTCCTTTTAGTTTCTATTTATACTCAGCCTTTATACAAGTATACAAGATTTTCAAGGAAAAGTAAATTCTCATTTATTTCGGGGTGTATAGCTCAGTTGGTAGAGCACTTGACTTTTAGCCTAACGGGCGTAGGTTCAAAGCATACTATACCTACTATTACCTTACACTAGACGCTCTTAGTAATAAAAGTAGAAAATAAAGTATATAATCTCAGGTCATACTTTTTAGTTTAGTAAAAACATAATCGACATACATAAGATTAGCTTTGAGACTCAACTTTCTTTGAAGGGGGTTTTTGGTGGATACAGAGTCTATCTCAAAAAAGTAAAAGTATAAAAAACTACCTTGAGCCAGCATCCCTTTGTTAAAAAAATCTATAATTCAGGAGCTAACTCACGAGTCCTCTTATCTACCTCCTCTTCTTTTCCTTAAACACCTCTTAAACACCGATGTAAAATCCCAACAAGAAAAAAATTTTTACCTTGCACTAAAAAAAGGGCCCCCTTAAAGGAGTTGAGTAGCTCAAAACTTGCCTAGTTTTTTCTTTAAAATGTTTTTTTGTAAAACTAATTGATAGTATCCGTTTGACTTCGAAAAGAGTTTACAGCTTTACCTTTCTGATGATGGAACAAAGTGTTGAGAATGGGATATCCTTTTAATGTAGGACATAGAAGTAAGAATACCTTTTTAGTTGTCCTTAGATCAGTATATTAGTAAAGATATTAGTAAAGTAAAAAGTCAACAGAATGGTACAGCTAAGGTATAGATGCTATTTCTTAGATTTGATTCTACTAAACTGGAATAAAGAAATAAAGTAAAATCTAAACTTTCTTAATGAATCAAAGCACTTAAAGACTTTCGTTATACATATTTTGCTACCTAAATAACAGGATTTTATATAATATCCGCTTTTTACTTTCGTTTATATTTAAGAAATTTGTTAGTTAAGTTCTTCTTATTCACTGGGAAACCTAAAAAAGTACTTTTTTTTATTTAATTGGCGGAGTTCCTAAAAAGGGAGGCTTTCGAGTAATTGAGTAAAGGACAACCTCGGTTTCTGGAAGCTTCTTAATAAGAGTCCCCGAAAAGCCTCAAGTTATCTAAAAAAATGACTCCCAAACCCTAGTGTAAGATAAACCCGGATATAACAAAACCTAGCACGAAAAGTTTTACTCTACCTAACAGAGAGCAATAATCGCCTATTTTCTAACTGCCTTAGCTTTAGGACTTAAATATCGTACAGAGATCTTAGGAGTACCCCATATAATAAGAAGAACTCCCCCTATTTCTATAAATAGTAATCTTCGAACTCCATACTATAGGGCTCTTTGTCAGCTCCCCTTTCTCTTTAGACAGAGTAATTCTCTAGGTATAATGTTACTTTTTTGATAAGCAAAAATTTTTATTAGAAACAAGAACTTACTAGAACCCTTTCCTGTACGGGAGGCCCGCCAAACTCACAGAGATTTGTATAAATGAGTACTTTGAATACTGCTAAAAATTAGTAAGGAGACACTTATATGAATATTTATTCTACAAAAGGGGAATCCAGAGTCCTCAACCCAAGAACTGTAGTTTTTATCTTTTAGATCATACTTTATTTAATATCTGCTCGTTTAACTTCTTAGGGTACACAGTTTTGTTAAGTTCTGTATATTAATATTAGGGCATAAAGTAATAAACTCTTAACTTACCCAAATGCTATACCGGCAGTACTCTCGTAATCCTTAGGGTTTTGACTCCCCCTTCTTGTTTTGCAGTTCTGTAGGACAGCAATCACCAAGGTAGCAAATATCTAATAAACGGTAACCCTATCACTTTCCTATTCTAGATCTGATTTTCTAGTTGACCCAAATCAGTAACTCCAGACAAGGTCCCTTATTAATGAGTATACCCGGTAACAAGACTCCTGTGTATATCCAAGTCTATTAAAGGACTTTTAATTACTATATTTATGCGCTTAGGCAAGTAAACTTGGGCTTAGGAGTTCCTCAAAAAGGTACTAAATCTGTAATAAAGAAAAACCAGAATCACCCTATATAAGAAAGTCTTGTTTATACAATTGTGGTTAAGAGATACAGGATACTGAGACAGCTTGTTAAAAGATTCAAGCAAAACCCAATTTGAAAGGATGGCAAAGGGTTCCCATCTGGGTATCCGTAAGAGAAGGTCGTAGTTAAAGTAAAGGAGTTTCCATAGTAGAAAATGCTAGTATTATATTACTAACTTTTTTCATTAATATAGAATAGACCGGGAGTTAGAAATAGCTTTTTTATTAGGTATTCCTGACTCCATTTGCTGGTAGTACAAGCTTAGTCCGAACTTTCCCTCAAGAATCTTATATTAAGTAAGTCAATTTAAAAAGAACTTTTTTAGTCTTTAAGAGGGGGTACCCGGATCTTTTATTGGTATGTGTTTTCATAATAAGGCTGGTTTTTTGTAATAATCCAAACGAGCCCTTCTTAAATATTTAATTCGAGAAGGTTTACTACGATTGAACCACTGACGGAAGAGAATACTTTAATTACTATGACAGGACTTGAACCCGTGTCATCCATATTGTCGGGTCCGTGCTATAATCAACATATACTACAATTCAGCAATTCCGCTCTTAAGTTATCAAATAAAGCCTAGCGAAGAGAATAGTAATCTTGTAGTAAAAAGCAACTTAAAAGTTATATAAAAGACATTTCAACCTCCTATAAGGGGCTTTAGTTAAGAGTTATTATGAAACCGACGCTGTGGGGAATGCAACTAGGATTTTAATTATACTTCATAATAAAACTCAAATTCTAGTAGATGCTTATTCATAGATACGGCTTGGGTGTCAATTGATAATTATAAGAGATTCTCTTCCCATGAAAAGGAGTCAAAGCAAGATGGGGTGGATAATATAGAATTTCTTTTTCGTAGAGTCCAGAATCTTGTTATCTAGGTAGGAGATCCTAGTGAGCGGCTGTTAGCTGCTTTAGAGGACACAAGGTCGGTCGGAGCAATTAGGCAATTACTTCAAATGTACTGGACTTTTTGATTTTCTAGTATTCCTATTCTTTACTATATGTTTATTCAGAGAGTTTTCTCCTCGGTATCTGTAATAATTAGGAGAATCCATATTGGGTTAACTTCAAATAAAAGTTTTGACTTAGTATGGGGGCTTTTATTGTATAATTTAATAGGAAAAAAAAAGATTACAATTTCATTAACTTAATCTAAAAACCTCTTGACATTTTGTTAAAGCATCCATTAATATAGCAGGGGGAACCCTATAAAAAGCAAGCAGCTAACCCTATTTTATATACAAAGTTCTTGCGAATTTGTTTTATAAAAAACGAGATTTCTTTTTCTGTAAGTCACCCCTTCTCCACTTATTTTATCTAAGCAAATTCCTAGATTTGTAAAGCGTCTATTCTGTAGTATAAGCAATATAAGACAGAGAAAGATAGCTATTGGTTAATGAACTTACTTATTTACCTTGTTTATATATCTTTCTTGCTTACTTTGGTTTGGAAACTCCTAAACTATACTTCTCTTTATATTATAATACCCTTATCTAACTAAATTCATAGAATCCAAATAAAAGGAAACCCCTATACCCTTACTATGATATTCAGAAAAGAATTGAGGACTCCTTCTTTGACTTCCATTATATGAACTCTAATTACAATTACACGCTAATAGCTCCTAGTAGTGCTTGCTTATAAGGATCCCGGCGGGAGACCAAAGTTAAAAGGGGGTGGTGCTTTACAAGATCTTAAGTAGATTTTTTTACTACTCATCTTTGCTCCGTACCTTATAGGGTATCCCTTTCTGAAACTCTCCTATCTATTATCTATAAAGTAAAAGAGGTCTCACTAATATTTAGAAGGAGTTAATAAGTAATTCTAAGAAAGGACTCCTTATACTTTATGCCTTTATGATAAAGCGGTACCGATTTGCGCACAGATTAAAAAGCTTAAGAAGTACAGGAATTCCCCATTCCCGGCAACTACAGCTATTGGGGCGGGCCCTGGAAAGGGAAGGATTCCTTTTATTCTTTTGTAGCTGATGACTATTAAAAACTTTTATTGATATTTATTAACGTTGGAGTCTTTCTTCTACTAGAATCATTCATACTTTACTTAGAAAGAAGAGATACACTTTAAGGAAAAGGTGACAATGAAAACATTATACAATGGGGATTGGGCTGCTCAGAAGTGGACTTGAACTCATGGCATCGGGTTTTGGATAGCCACGTTCTACCGAGCTGAACTAAAAGCACTCTTTTTAAAATTTTACAGAATATAAATAAGTTAAGTTAGTTAAGTAATATAGTATCAATTTATATAGATCTTTGTACTGAAATACTGTAGTATAAACAATAGCCAAACCATATACATACCTATTTATCACCACTTACAGTACAGAAGGGTGCAGCTTCTTGCATAGAATGCGGGGCTATCAAAGTCTACACTAGAATTATCCGTTGATAAAAAAGTAAACTCGCACGCGTCTCATGATCTAACAAAAGACAAAGGTCCGGATAAAGGAATCTAATTCTCTTGTAATTCTTTTAATTGTATTGGATTTTGAGTTGACTTTTTAGATTTAGTTTCACATGACACACAAAAATATTAAATAGAACCTTATTAAGAAATACAATTAAGTTGGAAAAGATTCTATTGATCGAAAGGTACAAACAAGAGTTGACTAGGACTGAAGCTGCACTAAGTATCTGAATCTTGTAATATAAGATTGGACCGCAATATTACTAAGAAAACCCTCGGAGTCTCTTAAAGAAATTCTGACGAAAGCACAGCGGGGTAGGATGGGATAGAGTACAAGTTTTTCTGCATAAGTTACTTACTTCATTTATATCAAACCCTGAATACTTGTAATGTAAATTAATAGCAATCTTAGGGGCTTGGAGTAGAGCGCATATGCCAGAGTAGGCATGCAAAGGGGTTCGAATCCCATAACGAATCCCATTAAGACTAAGAAAACAGCCTTCCTTTAGTTCTTAACTCCCAAATTGTCAAGAATTAGAAACCAGAAACCTAGACAAAGGAACGAGAAAGCCAGCCCTACTTAGGCCCAGGTTTTCTCCATCTTACATATTTTGTTATTTCCCGGGTATTTTTCTTACTAACTAAGTATACCCATTTAGCGCAAATCGTTTAGATCATAATCTTTGTGTTTTCTAGGCTAGATTAAGTATGAGATATTATATTGTAAGGTCTTCCATTTATATCTATAGGAATAACTACACGGGCTCCTTTCTAATTAGTGTAGTTTTTGTCAGTATTTCAGACCCTAGCATGTTATATTGACAACTTTTATTCAGCAGAAATCCTAATACCAAGTGCTTTTACAGGATTAATCACTAATCAGACAAGAGATCGGGGGTTCCTATAGATTTGTAGACCCTAAGCTAGTAAGGTTAGTTCCAGGGAGTCTGTCAAATAAGTTTCATTTTGTACAAAAAATCTTTCGGTATTCATTCTAATTGTCTTGGCCTTTTATATGAGTGAATGGGCTTTACCTCATTATCAGATGAGTGTTGATTTCTTTAAGAATTTTAGTTCTATGCAATATGGTTTAGTGGGGAGGAAGCTACCAGCCAGCTAGGGTTTTCGAGTACCTAACTATGGAGTCCTATGAGTATTCCAAATGGATCTTAGAAAGAGTTTATTTTCTGAATTGTCTGGCGCAGCCCCTACATAGAAAAAGAAAGACTGTAATTACATAGATAGATAACTTTTTATTTGACTATAAGCTTCTAAACGAGAGGGAAACCCTTCTTTATTTCTTTGCTTTGTGTGGGTGTATATATGCTCAGTTGGTAGAACATGGAGCTTTGAAAGCCTATCGGGCTCCAGGTTCAAGTGCTGTCAGTCCCGACAATATATATAGGAACCGGGTGGATCTAATTAAGGGAGACTCATCCGTCTTTTTTCTATCCTTTATTATAAGAATTCCTTTAGAGTAAAAGCACTTAAGATTCCCAAAGCCGTAGCGCAGCAGTCTTTTATACTTGGTAAAGCATGAGTCCAGAAATGATAAAGGTATGGTTTCAAGCGCGCATCATTCCTCTTATCTTAGTTCTTCCCTTTTTTCAAAAACACCCCAAGGAATCCCACTTTTGAAGTCCTTCTTTAAGTTAGTAAATCTCTTAATAAAAAGCTTGTAAATAAGGCAAAGTCTAATTCTGAAGTAAAAAGTCTAGTTTAAAGTACTCCGGTTTACTTTATAGAAGTGAGTACACTAGCTCGATATCCCCCTGCATTGGTTCTCCCAATCCACTTAGTCTGATCAAAATACCGTAATAAGAACTTTCGCTTTTTAATAAAGTTACTTTAGTCTTGTACAAATATACTGAGTAAGCTAGACCACATCATAAAAAGTCTAAGAATATAAACTATTACTCTAGTTTTAAAAAAGGTAGTTTTTGGAAAAGGGGGGTCTTTCTGAAAAAAAGATATGTAATAAGTAATAGCTCTTGTGGTACAAACTAATGAATAATCTCTAATTAACTAGAGGACCGGCCCCCCCTTAGGTTGAATCCCCAGACATATAGATGGAAATGCAGAGTAACGATTTCTTTAATTACCAATTATAATAAAGTTTAAATCTAGACTCTCCGATTAAGAAACGGCCTTAAGTTCTGGCAGTTACTATGTAAGCTAGGGGATTTTAGGCACTTCCTGTCAGGATGATTAGAATTATCTTTATAAAGGATACCTTTTGTTGTAATAAAGTCATTTATGATTTTCTCATGAAATTTATTACAGAATTATTTTTACGAAGCCGGTAAAGAATCTTGATAAAAGCGTTATATAAGTTTTCTATTACATTCTTCTTTCAGGTCCTCTTTCATTAGAGGAGATTAATAAATTTTTGTATCTTCTGGGCTTTCCAGCATTGACTTATCCTAAGTGTTTGTCTCTATAAAACCCATCCTCGTAAAAAGAGTAAAATGCCAGTCCTTTTTGTTATAAATTATATATAGCTTGGAGACATAAACAAAATTGAGATATTGTTGTACACTAATCCAAAGTATACCTATCCCTTCCTTGTATTTGTCCGTTTATGAGTATAGGAGTAAGAGTGGACAAATATATATAAATTCAATGCACTCAATGTAACAGAGAAGATAACAACCTTATTATAGCGGCATAGATCCATAATTATGGTTAACCCACAGTGCCAAAACAAAAAATTCAGTTCAAAAAGCCCTGCCTAGACCAAACAACTTATGTTACACCAATTATAGTTAAAGCACGCACCAACATACAAAGTTTTTACTACTTTTATGTGGAGTATCCCCCAAAACAAAGAGGAAAAGGGCACTCTTTTAGTTTCAAAATCGTTTTGGATTGTAAGTAATAACTAAGTCCCGGGATATACAAGAGCTTCCGAGGTGAGGATAATATAGCCGGACTTTTTAGTTCGTAGGGCTGTCTTCCCCAGTCCCAGTGTTTTGCGTGTCATATCTAGTGACTCTGTATCTATAAATTGAAATTTGTAGCGCCATAACTCCCGGCTTTTCATAAAAAAAGGAGCGCTCTCGGGGTATCTTTTATATTAGTTGGGATCTCTACCTCTCATATAATTGAGGAACCCGGTATATAATACATCTTTGCAAACAAGAATATTCGAGGTTAATTTAAGAAAGAGTAATGTTTTGTTTTTGTGGGGAAGATCCTACATTTGACTTTGAAATATATTCTATGGTAATTGAGGGGCTTTATACATCCAAATTATTTAAGATGAAAAGGCTACCGCGCAGGGGTTAGAACTCTGTAAATTTTATACTTTAAGTTAACTTCAAATGCTTAGCCAAAGTCTCTTTGTTACCTAATATTCAAGAGCTTGGCTAAAAGCATGAGTAAGTAGAGCTCTCCACATAAGAAAAAGGGGTCTTACTCTTAATAATGTATTTTGTGCACCCTTTTCCTTTCTAGTCTACTAATCATACTGAAGTAAACAGTATAATAAATTGCCTACGAAAATCTCCACTAAATTAACGGTTTCAGGAAAACGGAATACTTTAGACTTTGCGCTACCATATTTTAGCTATTATTGACCCATTTAACTTAGTAAATCCAGGTAAGCCCGCTTAGTTTAAAGCACGGTATTTATATACTTTTAATATACTCTTTTTACCCTAGCATTTGTCCCTGAGATCTTATATCTGCTTCATAAGTATGGTGTTATTTTATAAGAATTATATATATAATTCTTATGCTTATAAGTTATTCCAAATCTAGCCTGCTCGGATTAAATATTCAAACTTAATTTGTTTACTTAAAGGCTTTCTAGTAAAAGTTGGATTCCTTAGTTACCAAACGGCTGTTAAAGATAGGGGTTTACCCCAACGAGTTCACTTTTAAGTAATCGGTTATTCTTTTGTATTTTGTATATCCCTCTTTTTACAGTTAGCTCGACCCTTAGCTCCGTATTCTCGTTTAATAAGAGTATGTACCACCTCTTGTCAGTACGAATTCTAACAAGAGAGATCTGTTATAGTTATGAAGATTACTAAGAAAGCTTGAGGTAATAGGCTACAGGTATTAAGATTAATAGTCTTAAGATAGGTGATACAGGGTATGCCGAAGAGAGCAAGTAAGAGTACGAATAAGCAATAGATGTTGGCTATAACGTAAGTAGGTTTCTTTATGTATACTCTTTATATTTCCTTCGGATGCCTACGGTCGTAGTTAACCCTCTCTAATATCTACAGGGCTTAACCCCTCCCTATCTCACTAAGAGCAGAGAACAAAAGGCTTAATACAACTCTTACTCTTATCTTATTAACTCTCCTATAATAGAATTAGAAAAACTAGGGTAAGGTAAGAACAAGGGAAGTTCATTAACCAAAAGGGAAGGTAAGCAAAATGGGTTCCTTTGAGGGTGCTTTAAATCCTTCGTTTTAGGTTTGGTATTGAAGGAAGTTAGCAGGTGCAAGGTAGAATCCATAAGAGTGTAAGTTCTATACTTTTTGTTTTATAAGTATAAGGATTTCGCGAAGGTATATTTAAAAGAGAATTTAGTAAGGCCCCGGTCTTACTTATACAAGGGTGATAGAGACTAAAGAAGTAGGGATCTTATAGGTAAAAAAAGGGACTATTAAGAGTATGAAACAGAGTACAAGTACAGCTCTTAATAAAGCGAATAACAGTTAAGATAGAATCCTGGGTATTTAAGGATAATGCACTCTTTTTGGTAAGTTCCTACCCTCCGATTCTGACTGGACTAGATTGGCAAGTAAACGGCTTTAACCCGCGGCCGCTAGGTTTAAAACCCAGTGCTCTACCAACTGAGCTATACACCCATAAAATAACTAAATAATAATATATGACACGCATTTTCATATTAAGAATTCAAGGGCTTTTACAGAGCTTTTATACATTAAAAATTAGTGTCTAGCTGTGTCGCCTACAAGAGATTTTATAATCCAGCTAATTTTAGCTTATCAACTCTTTTACTACGATACTCTTGTGAGCGAATTCTATATACATAAAGAACCTTCCTCTAATTTAACCCACTAAAACTTTTTTAATTCTGATAGATGAAATCGGGTAATGATATATAATTAGGAGCCGGGATCTCTTTATTAAATAGTTTAAACTAGACTTTTTAACATATTTTCTTACACAAGTACAGCTTTTATCGGGTTCCTCCTTACTTTAAGATTATAAGGAGGTACTATTATAGATATATCTCTTCGCTTTCTAGAAGACAGCTTTAGTTTAGCCGTTTTCAAATCAAATGTAATGTAATACTATAGGAAAAGTCTTTCTTAATATGAGCTAAATCCTGTTTAAGACAGAGTTTTTATGCCAAAGTAAAGATGCTTTTTGGGATACCCCCTTACCTCTTTTAAACTCGATTTTCTTTCTTCTGTAACCTTGTCTTGAAAGCCTTAGCCTTACTCTTACGAGTGAGACCCTTTTTATTTTACCAGTACTCTGTATCTTATGGGGCTTCTTGTAAATAGGAGTTATATTAGTATAGTCTACTATATTACTTGTATTTTTTGGTATAATAGTTACAATTGTTTTAACGATAATTACTCTTATTCCTTGTAGTTACTGACAGGGGAGGATTTAAATTTAGAGAGGGTGGGAGATGTTTTTGTATAGAGAATACCTACTATATATACTAACCTCCTTCCAAGCCCGTAACTTAAGAGATGCTCTAGCCTTTTTCTACAATTACTAAGTTTTTGAGCCTAGCTGGGCAAGTGCATTGTCCCTTTTTAGTAGTTAAAGAGTTAACCTCACCTACACAAAAGAGTGTATTTCAAAAGAGTCCTTTGTACCTACTGGACTTTTTATTCGGGAAATCCGAGTACCTGGGGACACTTTAATAAGAGCCCCCGATATTAACAAATAAAGGTATGACATTTCATAGCAAGCCAGCCCTTTAATACAAGGAGCCCCTCCTTTAATATTGGTGTATCTTAACTATGACATAATATACTGCGAACTCTGTTACTAGACATTATTAAACACCAATAAATAACAAGGTTATACAAACCTCAAATTTTTAAAAAGTATCAAGTAGGATTAGAAACCTCTCTAAACCTTATTAACGGCGCGCTTACAATCCCAGTTACGTGAAAACCCGTAAAAACACGCAATAATATGAAAAGTGCTAAGTGAAAGCCTGAAGTTGTTAATTTTAAATCTTTATTTAAGGTAGGGGTCTTGCATATAAAAGAGATATGAATAGGGGTCCCTGATCAAGAATAGTATATCCCTTTAAGCTTTAAGTTAAGAGTGCTGTCAAGAATAACAAGGTAAGAAAGCAAGTATGAATAAGAAGTATTTGGTGTTCCTATGGTGTATGACTGTACTATTCGTAATAAATACTATCTTAGATTAACCTTCCTTCGCTACCGCTACAGTCGATAACAAAGACACTATCCTTACTCTCTAAGGCCTTATCCTCCATTACGATAAACAAACCCAGAGAGCATGAGGAATACATCTTAAAGAAACCAAGTACTATAGTTTAGGGGAAGTCAAAAAAGACCCCTTAATTACAGTAACCTCTAAAAATGTCCTACAGTTCCTATCTATATTATTACCTAATTAAACTCTATTCCATTACTAATAATAAAGCTAATAATAAACTTATACTAATATACTAATAGGAATATACCCATAAAGAGTAATACAATAATAATCTATATTACAGATACTATAACTACAATAACTTTAAAAAGACTCTCTTGTGTACTACCATATCTTATAGATACGGCAACAGGGATACAATAGCTACAGGGATTCCTAAGCCGATAGTTTAGCCTATATAACAGGTATAATAAGTATACTAACAGCTATAACGAAACAAAGAGTAACAAGGTCAGAAGAATCAGATGGTGTGCCTATAAAGTATATATATGTACTATAATAATTACCTATAGCTTTAACCCAACCAACCCACCCCCTTCTCTACGTTTCAGTCGGTAAGAGGGACTAATTCTATGTACTACTAAGGCTCTTCCTTAACGTAACGATAAGAACAGGGAACACAAGGTCTTTATCCTTAAACAACTAATACAATTAGAACTAATGAGTAATATAACTAAATAGTAAAGAAATTTTCTTGTTCCCTACGCCCCTATAAATATCTAAACTTTCTTTCTTAAAAAGCAGGTGATATAACGATTCTTAATTCTAGAGTCTCTAGGAAATCTTGGTTCTAAAAGCCTGAAATAACTACCTTAATGGTATAAACAAGTAGAGTCTAGAGAATTCTCGGACCCTTTTTTTTTTTTTCTATTAAATCTATATTCCCTTTCGTTAGGCTTTTTTGAAGGAATTTTAGAGACTTGTTATGTAACCCAGGGTTTTGATTTGCAAGCAAGGACAGTTTCGGGAAAAATTAAAAACTAAATAAAACAGAGATTTTATTTTGAGGACTATGATGTACGGGAGGGCTACCTTACAAACACTCTAAACTGCAGATAAAAACTATTATTGTTAATAACTTTGGGATTGTTTTGTTTAATGTGGATTCCTTTTTCCCAAAAACCCTTTTCAGGTTCTCTACATTCAACGGATTGTGGATATTCGAAATTACTTAGTGAGGAATTCTTTGTTGTTGGTTTTTAAATTTAAAGTCAAGAATTCTATTTTAGTGGGGTTATCTGATATTATTCTAATGAATATAGTTTTGTTGCCCCTAGTTCTTTTGTTTGAAAGTATAAATTAAACCTTAATTAAAAATGTAAGTAATTATAATAAGAGAGGAGTCTCGAACGAATAAAAAGGAGTCGGAAATTTCTATTTAAATATTTAAAAAGTCCTATCTTTCCTTTTGAGTAAGTTAAGAAATAAAAAAGGGTTAGGTGTCTAGCTAATAAGGAGGTCTTTTATCCTTGGTTTTTACAAGGTTTTAGGGGCTCAATATGAGATGTATTACATACAAGTGAATTCTCTGTAATATATAAAGGGGCTTATAAGTTAGCTAAAGCTTGCTCTTCCTATTGGGATTGGGTTTTATTCAAGGGCATTGCACTTCTGAGTACCGGTTCCTTTAGTTCCTGTTCTTAACACCTATTTTAAACTTTTTGAGATTTATATGTTCCATGAGGTATACTGAATTTACTATGGTATCATGAATTACAAATTTAACTAAGGAGATTCAGGCTTTAAAATGCATAATAACTTTAGTTTTTCAGCGGTATAACAGTTCCCAGATAGCAAGACGTTATTTAGCGTGAGATTTAAGATAAATTACTTTACTTTAGCCAAAGAAAGTCTACCACCCGGAGTAGTACAGGTTTAAAAAAATTATCTAGTTTTTTTTGTTCTTGATCCAGATGCATACCACAGAATGTGCGTTTACTCTCCGAGGCATTTGTATGTTACAGCAACTTAAATTCTCTTTTTGATTGTAACATTCTTATCAGTATTGCACACCTAGGAATTTATCTAGAGTAAAGCTAGTTTCTGCATTGTTTCCATGGGTATCTTAAAAAAGCTTTATATATAATTTCAGGAAATTAAAAGGATCCTCTTAGGTGATTTTCACTTGCTTGTTAATAAGGTTTAATCTGAATGAAAGTAATTAGTTACTCTTGTAAAAGGTTCCAAAACGGGTCTTAGGTTTCTCGGTGCTCTACTAAGTATCTTTCCTTTTTTTTTTCTATTTCTACTGAGGGTTCGACTTAAGACTTAGTAAGTGTCATAAAGGCTTACGCTTAAATAGGCTGTTATTTTTCTTTTTAAAGACATTGAATTCTTGAGTTACTTGAGTTTATCTATTTAAGAAAAGTAAATAAGAGTACCCTTCCTAGTGAACGGGATACTTGATACCAGTAAGAAATTGCACGCTACTACTTATTTGGCAGACCCCGGTATTGTACTCTATACGACTTTATTTCTATCATCTCGAACCTTGGTAATCCTAGAAAAACATGAATACTCCTTAAATTCAGGCCAGGATCCTATTCCATCTGTTTTGTAATATTATTCGTAAGTTTCGCTTCGGGTTAAACCTTAGGGCAAGTAGTAAGAGTATATGGGGCAGTCTCTGTTTTTAGTAAAGAATACGAATTGCAACTAAAACTATTAAAAAGCATCAACCTTCGGCTTGGAGAACCATAACACTTAGGGAGTCCCACAGGGAAACTTCGCTTAACGAATATTTAGCTTGTATAACTCCATTTTATTTGCTCAGAGATACTCTTTTTTTGTTTTGCAGAGTTTAGAATTTATTCCAACGTGTTCTTTACTTCTATCCCATAATAGTTAAAGTCTTAATCTTTTATAGCCGATATACTATCCGCCTTTAGTTTGCTTGCTTATACTCTTATTTCTTTTCAATCTGATTTATGTATAAAAAATTAACTGAGATAGTTCCTGGGCGAATTCTGTGAGAGGGTCCTTGTTTTCTAAGTGGTCGTACAATTTGAAACCTAAAGAGTTCCCTTAATTAATTTAATAGGGAAATTAATGATAAGGAATTTAGTCAGTTCTTACGAGTTTCATTAGGAATCAATCCTCTTTAAATTATTGCGTTAGGTATTCGTCTTATGACATTCAGGAGTATTCCTGTCTCCGCTTATTCTGCTTTGTTCTAATTAGGGAATTTATTTATAGGCATTCTAAGAATTATAAGTTGTTTAAAGTGGTTAAGGCTCCTACTTACCAGCAGCAACAAATATTTTTATCTGGATTAACACTTATTTTTAAGAGTCCATCTAATGAATTTCACTGGATTTACGGCTTGTAGGAGGGCTAAGGTACGAGTACGAAGTCCAAAATTTAATAAGAGATCTCTCCGGTTACCAATAGAATTTTATTCAAGGATCTAACAGGATATAGCGGTACTCTTTTTGCAAATAGGTCAAATGTAAATTTTTACTTTTTATAGAGCAGATTAAAAAAAAGTTCTAAGATAAAGGATATAGATCTGGCACTTTCCTCTAATTATTATAAAAGAGCGGAGAGCTCGTAAGTCCCTTTTGTTCTTGAGGAAGTTAGCCTGCAGTTTAAGTACTAACAATAAAAAGCAACTTTAGAATATTATTGTAGGTTATTATAGCAGCCCGTAAACTAGTAACAGTACGGGATTTGAACCCCAAAATACAACAGAGTTTTGTATGCTTATTTAGCAACCCAATGCTTTAAGCTATTCCTCCACGTAAATATAATGGAATGGGCAAGAGCTTAGTGATTCTTTATATATGCTTTGATTTTTTTACTAAGTGATTCTATTGAACTTGGCTCAATCTATTGACTTTACTAGCAGAAAAGATATGGATACTTTCTAAATACTCTTTTTATTTAAGTGATTAAAATGGCAGCTTTTGCTACAATGTATAACAAAAAAAAGGATCCGTAATATAAAACTCAAAAGGGTATTCACTCATACAGAGAGCACATATAAAAAATTACTACTTATAGGGCAGTAGGGATCCTGATCTCGTAAACGGCTACTACCAAGGAGTAATTATACAAGTACAAAATATATTAAAAGTAGCACATCTCGGAAGAATCTCGAAAGAAAAAAAGTACAGTACATAAAAAAGGGAATCCTAGCCTAGATAGCTCTCAGTATACTATAAAATACCACAAATTTCAAGGTTTTCGTAAGATCACTAGAGTAGACCCAGATCTATAAGTAGCCTTTTTTAAGCATAAGGTTAATAACATAACCTTAATTATTCCACTTCGACAAGAAAAACCCGGTTTTTCTCTATCCAAGCAGGAACAGTCATCTCTAAGTTCATGTTAGCCCCTTCCCGATCTATGGATCTATATTCGTTTTGCATTAGAAGAAGAATTTGTAGTTATAAATAATAAGTGTAACTTTTAGCAGCTAGTCAAGAATAACTCTTACAAAAGGATGCTTTCTTTGGTCTTATTATCTATCAAAATTTTTAGTGTTATGTCTATTATGAGTATCTGACTTTCCTTCATAGATACACAGTTCCGCTTCAAGGCTGACCCAAACGCTGCAGTAGATAAGGTGCATAGGGGATGACAGAAAGCCGTTTGACCCTTTTTACTAAAGTAGTTCTCCGAACAAGATATAGGTCTTACAGAGACTTCCATTTTTGGACATGGGGTTGGGTACGTTTAACGAGTATAGATTACTTGACGGGGGGGTAGATAGGCCTGGGTAGTACTAATTCAGGACTTGTCTTTAGTACTAAATTATTTGTTTTCTTGGTCTTGTTCCCTAGTTTCTTTTAGGTGTTAAAGCTTTAGGTTATCAGTTTTAAGGATTGAATTCACAAATGAGGAATACTAGGGTCTTCACCCGGGAGGGAATCCAAGCGAGAACTTCCTCTATTTGTTCGTTGTTATTAACGCTTTATAGTTATAGAGAGTCATTTTTACTCTTCGGTAGCGTCATCTTTACTTTAGAGTAATGATAATGAAGTAAGAAGTCACTCAGCATTAAGTGAGTTGCTAAACACAGATATTTAAAAAGTAATTCTATATTAACCATACATTGCTATATTACCGAATGAAAAAGGAGTTCTATTTATTATTTTATCGATTGAGCAAAGTCATTCCGTTATTCAAAAATTACAAGAAATTCTGAGTTCTTTTCCACTACCCGTAGGCTTTATGAAACGCTGTTTTGCCCGAGTTTAAATACCATGGAACCGGTTTTTATGAAAAGGCAGACTAATATATTCCTAACTCTAGGTCGGAAAGCAGTTATATATAACGACTTTCTTTCGAAAAACTTGTCTAATTACGAGCAGACTCGAACCTTCTAGTTTATATAATGTATATTTTGGCCTATACTGATATTAGGCATTCTAGAATATATATATTATATTACTAAATGACTAAGAATTTACTATCTATATCTCTTTATTTAAGTGATTCTAACTCCAAGGTAAAATTTATGGGTTACTGGATAAAAATTATAATGCTTATATACCCCTACGCTTGGGATTGTAGGTGTCTATAACAAAAAGCTTATCGTATACTGATACAACACGCCTCTTCTATCAGGAATTATTTACTTTATTTTACTTCAAAAAGAATAACCCACATGAGTTACGATGCTCTATTTAAACGAAGAGATTCCCTCTTTGTCTGACTGAAATTCCTATAAATCTAGTAAAGGGTAACCCTGGACTTTATATTTTTTCATAAAGATTTCTCAAAAAAGCACTCCTTGAGCTTGAGCTTGTAGTCTTTATTATTAATCCGTCCGGGCTAGGCTATAGATGAACCAATCTCTTTCCCGTTGGCATTACAACTAGAATATCCTTTGTCTAAAAATCGGGATACATGGCCTTTCGAACTTAACTCTCGGATCCTATATTTCCAACCCTTCCCAAAACCATACTTGCTTGTAAAATCCCTATATAGTTAAGCAGTAACCTCTAAGAGAAAAATACCCGATGAAGACAAAATGGCCTCCCGAAAACTTCCCTGTAAACAAAAAAGTCAGAAATTCTCCACCTACTCGATTCTATATATTTTTTTACTATTACCACAAAAAGCTTTGGATTCTCGTAATAAAGTAAAATATTTACTTAGTTCACATTTAATAAACAGATGACTTTAGCTTAAATCCTTTTTTACTATGAAACCTAGAAACAGCAAGGGAACACAAGAGCAACCTCCTTCCTAGCATCTCCTATTTACTAGGAAATATGCACACTACTAGAAAATCAAGGAGTTTAGTCCCAGAGTAGAAGGTAAGACATAAGTTCTAATCTCAAAGTACTTCTAAGACTGAGGAATATCTATACCTAAATATCTACCCTTTTGAATTACTTATATAAAATAACAGGAAAACTCCGTTAGTTGCGGAATTCCTTAGTGACTTGTTACACCGGACAGGATCTCCGGAAGAAACTAATCTCCTACTAGCAAAATACCTCAGCAGAAATCGCAGCTGCCTACCCCTTGTTGAGTTCAGCCTTTTAAAGGCGCCTTTCCTTTACTTTAACGTAATACCTATGTTTACGGTTAGAATAAGATTTACTTATTTCTGAGGTATTGTGTTACTATATATATCCAAAAATCCCTCTATAAACCCTTACCTGTATCGAATAAGTACTTTGTCTTGCTTTTAAGTAAATCTTTTTGACCAGTTGGTATGCTTCCGATATTATCTAGAGGCACCCAAGACAATATGGGTTTTCTTGCTAGCCGCGGTCTATTTTTGAAATAATATTTATTATAACATCTTGTACCTAATTGATAAATATATTAGATGTCTAGACTGAGAGTTCTATACGTATAAGTAGTGGAGTTCCAGAGTATTAAGTCTCCTATTATTTTTACCTACCGGTTTAACTATTTATACACAAAAAGGGTTCAGGAAATTAGCAAGGGTTTTTTAATGCTTCTAGGTACCCTTGACTTGTAAGAGAATAAAGAGATGTAGACGAACCCATTAAGCTAAGTAGCACTCTCTAGACTACTGAATATCAGTAATATCAGTTCTAAAAAAGGCATTAGTTTGTTTAGTAACTTAGTTGGAAATATATAGATCTATTAGTGGATTAAAATAACAAGTTTACTAAATCCTGGGAAATTCGAATAGCCAAAGAACTTACCATCGAAAATTACACGGATTGCTGCTAAAGGCTAACGTGCGCAGGGCTTTAACCTTTTACATGTCGGAACGGAGAGCTTAGATTTAACCATAAAAAGCTGTAGTGTTGGATCGTACTAAGATCTATCTAGTCAGTATTGTAGAATTCTTATACATAATAAAAATCTACAATCTTGAGGAAAAGCTATCTTATGTATGTAGTATTTTTCTCACTTGTAAAAGCAGCAGAAGACTAAAGGGCCCTTTCTCGGCTTGCACGGCTTCTCTTTCAACTGCACTCGAATTTACCAAATTGAAACTTGCTTACAATAGCCACCTTCAGATATATGATTTCAGTTAATAATTCCTGGGTTTTGTCAGGAATCTATTATATAGGCGATTTCAAAAACCTTCAATTACTAGTTCTTACTTGCTTCAAAGAAACATAGCCTTTTGCAGCATTCCAAAAAGGGTCACTTCAGCTAGATGCGCTGCATACTTCGGCAAAATTGCATAGCACTGTATCTCATGACACAAGAAGTTGAGCTACTTTCTCAACTCCTCCAATCTTCTAACTTTCCCTTTTTAAAGATATAGGATACAAGTTAAATAAATTATCTTTTAGTACCTGGAGAAAAATAGTAATTCCGAGATTGACTTTCTTGTTTTCAATCTGGCACCTTGTTAGAGTATCCGATTGTAAGGTGTAATTTGTATTTCCGTTAGTTGTCGTACTAGAAAGGTAATATAAGGAATTAATACAGAGCATGTTTTTCTAGAGTTTCCTACTAGTTTGCCCTCAAATGTAAGAGTAATAGAGCGGAGTTTTTTAGTAATTGATAGTATTCCTTGGTACAGGATATAAAAAGTAGCTAAATACGTTTGCAAATTTAGTGTACACTTCTTAAGTTTTAGAAAATGTTCAACCTACCTCCACAAAGTGCGAACGCTTAAGATACTTTTTACAAAGGAACTCCCCAACCCTTAATTAAAAACCAGGGACTCTAAAAAGGGTACTTCAATTATTCCCCTAATTAGTGACTATTAGAGTAAGTTTCCTTATATAAAGGATACTCTATTAAGATAGAAAAATCCCAACAAGCTATTTACTCTTAATGGCTCCTTGTGGGAAAAAAAAAGATTGAGAAATCCCTACCTAGTTACTTAAGTGCGAGTTATTTACTAGTTGAAAACAAAGGAATAGTAACTCCCAATTATAATAAGGGATCGTAGTACTCAAAAAAGTGGTATCTCAAGACGACCAGTCTGGAACTCAGAGCAACTCCTACAAATACTAGGTTACAAAGCAAGCCTTAAAAAAGCGTGCCTTCTAAACTTTAAAGGGTCCCTCCTAAGCTAGTAGATTTGTTATTATTGAGGGTTTTTCTGTGAGTTCGCGAGTTTTGCCCCGAGCTTACAATTGTTCTTGTCAAGTTTCCAGATTCAGGAAATGAAATATTTGATAGTTCTAGAATTAGGAAGTACGACTTTTTGTTTCCTCCATTTTTCTTAATGCAAAGAATTTACAACTTTAGGAATGGGTCCTACTTAAACTTAAGACATGCCCGAGTGAAGCTATAAATTATTGCTGTCGCAGGATATTTGAACCTATGACATTAGACCGGGGAACAGGGCGGTTTACCTTTTAATCCATTCAATCTAAAAAGCATTCTACACCAAAGAAAGATTCTGACTATGCATAGTAATACAAGATCTTATTGAGCTTCCTTTGGTACCGAGAGCCTTTCACTCATATTTTTTTTTTAATCTAAAGCCATTTCTATGCTGAGGGCCTGGTGTCGGAAGCTAGTAGACCTTACTTAGATGCACTGCTTGTCGTATGAGTAACTTATCTAGAACAAAAAGGTTAGAAACAGTAGTTATACAGATAGTTATAGTAAAATGGGTACCCTTTATATAAAATGTGATAAAACAATTAATTACTTAAAAATAAAGACTAGGCAATCCCCCTTCTGAATTACTAAATTCCTATAATCTTATTCAGAGCTTTAACTTTCCTAGTCTACATCTGTATCCTACCTTTCTTTCAAGCCATAACTACACCCTTTCTTTACAGCTCAAATAAGTTACATTTACATTAGACAATACAGGCTTAAGTGCTTTTCATACCAAACAAAAGAGTTACCGATTTTTCAAATCCTGTTACAGACGAATACTCCACACTATAATTAGTCTTTGCAACCAGTCATACTTTGGGTATATTAGGAGATACAATAAATTTTGCCTCTACTAACTTCCCTTCAAAAGTCCCTTACTTTTCTACTGAGGATTTCTTAACTTATGCTAAGTTTATATTTCTATATCTTGTTTTAGAAGAATAGCGAAATATGCTCCTTGTAGATCTTTTCACAAGTTTTTCCTGTATTCATACTTACTTGATTTACCAAGAATTCGGTCAGAAGTATGATTAATTAAAAGTATAAAAGAAAAGGCCCACTTTATTTATATTGTTCGGCAGATAGTTATTTCAAGGAATCCGAGTGCTATTTCGATCCGTTTCTTTTACCGACGATATATTTATGGCATTACCGCCACTGAGCTTTGTAATCACTAAAACTTATATGTGACCCCACATCAAAAAGGGTTAAGGTATAAATTTAAAAAGTCACAATTATATATAAAGCACTAACCATAGGACTTGCATAAATCCTGAAATATAGAATGGTGCGTGGGGAATATGTCCCTATTTATCCACGGAAAGCTTGGTAGCAAAGAGACTTGATTTAGAAGGGTCGTTATACGTTATATACTTTTTGTTGCTAGGTTCTTTATACCATATTTCTCAAACATGAAAGGGCTTATAGAATCGCTTGTTATGACACTTTTACTAGGGTTTTACCTAGGGTTTACCAAAATTCAGGTATCTTTTTTATCATGGGTGTCACCCAGGTTCTATTTTTTATTAGAGGGAGGGCTCAGTGCAAAACTCTAAAACATCAATACTATCACTGAATTCTACTCAAAAAATTGGCTATACCCAAGAGGAAGCTCTTTATAGTTCTTTTTAGCTTTGGTTATGGCTTTATCTTATCCAGAATAACAAAAATAATAAATTTGTAGCAAAGGCTTATGTTTGTCATTTTTATTAGTGATATTTCTTGAAAAGTTCGCCGCGTTAAGTCAATAGGAAGAAGTCGCCTTAGTACTTTGATCAGAGATGAATTGGAGAAAGGAAATCGAGAGTAAGAGCAGCAATTTAAAGAGGTACTTTCAATCAAAGCAGGCTTTCCAGGTTTTACAGGTGTTGGTCTTAGGCATAAGGTTTTCCTCCTCTCTGTATAACCAAATAATAAGAGGAATAGTACTGCTTAAGGCAAGCGTAGGCCTAGCTCATAAGGAAAACAACTTTGAAAGGTTAAGCATTAAGTCAAGGTTAAGTACAAGAGTTTTACAACAAGGCATATGAGGCAAGAGTGGTCCGTTTTTAATAATATATATAAATTGTATTTTTTTCCAGAAAAGTTGGTCTAAGTCATGATTCTACTTTTGAAGAGTATAAACCCTTAACTAAACTGCCGAGCGGTACGAGTAAACAAGAGAAGTATGCATTATATATGATATAGATTAAATCCTAACAAAGGAGGTAGATACAGTAAGAAAAGAACCCGTAGTTGAAGTTAAGAAATTTTAGAATTAAACATGATAAATCCTTATTTATACTAGAAGTTTGCACTATTGTCTTCGAGTTTCTAAGTCCAGATGAATAGAGCTTTCATTATTAGGAGTTGATTTTTAGTTAATTCTTCTAAGGAATGAAGAAAGCTTTTTATACGAATTTAGGATCCCTTTTTGAAATGCAAACACTGTTAACCTATCGTTGATAGTAGATAAGTATAGAGACACAATCCGAGTCACAGGATTCAAACTAAAAGCAACACAATAACCGTTAGTATCAGCTAAACTAGCTAAATATGAAGTAACAAACAAGACTTAGGATTCACGACTTTATCAGGGATACGTGCTAAGTTCACTCCTGGATGAGTAATAACTAACAAAAGTATATAAGCCGTACCACAAAAGGAATTTGCTTGCCTCGAAGTATTTTATGAAATATTGAACACCGCCGGGCGAGACTTTCTCAAAAGGCTGGTACAGAAGCGAGGATCCTGCGAATTTGTAGTGAATTAAGGGCCATTAGAACAGAACCCTTTTGGTTTATGTTCAAAATTAAGGTGTCGCTTTACTTTTCAATTATAAAATTTTCAGCTCAGGAAGCCTTAAAAATGGTACAGGAGAATATAACAATATACTTTTTATAAGTGATTTTATCCATCAAAAATCGCGTTCTTTTACAACGGATAACACTACTAATAAAAATATGGAATAACGCAACTCTCGATAATAAAAGAGTACCTATATATAAATTCTATATATACTCTGTCACAAATACTATTCGGTTAGGAATATCTAAAAATTATTGGTTAATCATAGAGCTCGGTCCAGGAAAGAAGGCCCCTCTATTTCAGGATTAGTGCTTTAAACGGGGCTTGTTTAATAATTTTTTATAGGATCTCTTACCTTTTGTTTGCAATTGGGGACAGGAATTTCCCTAATTATAGGGCTAGTCTTTCTAGTTTATACTACTTATTCCAGGATTGAGTCTTCATGTCCTATTTTGATAAGTACAGAATTTACTAGGGTTTTTACTATGAGTTTTTACTTAAAAATAAAATCTATTTGTTCAGGGGAGTTCTTAGATATTAATGAAGTCCAAGCTGCCCAAGGTACTATTGAGGAAACTCTTCCGTATATCCCTTTTGAGGTACAACTTCTTTTTAAATTACTGATCCTGCGACTCAATAAAAACCACTTGATTAGTCTAAATGAATTCTGCTGTTGTCGAAAGGAGTTCCATTTTTTTTTTTTAATAGTATTTCAAGCGGTTGCTTAGTTCTTAATTGTTAGGAAGATGCCTGAAATAGTGGAGGAATTCCTCCCTTTCCCAACCCTGCGCTTATAGTGAAACTTGTATAAACTAGCAACTTGTATAGAAAATGCGTACTTTTCCTTGAGCTCGACTTGCCTTTCTATTCTTAAAGTTAGCGAACTTGGAATTTCAAAGAAGTCTTTGTAGTCTAGGAATTTTTGAAGGGACGCTGACTTTGTATTCAATAGCACTTTGAAAAAAGAGAGATCCTTAGATTTCAAATTATCGTATTCTTCTATCTAAGACTGCTCCGATATACTTTGTATAATAGAAAAAGAAAAGGTTACGACGGTACGATTCGCCGCCAGACTGAGTCTCCTAGTATTGAAATTGAAAACAAACTTTTTAGCTCTCAGTCTTGTTTTTAATTATCAATCATATTGGGTTCTCTTTATAGTTCTAAAATTAGAGAACCTTTTCTGACAGTTACTTAGTGCAAGAAAGAAGGGTCTCTTAATAGTTGTTGTCTTGAATGCTCGCAGCTGCCATAAAGCTTAATAAGTGGAGGAGACTCCAAGTAAGTGTACTTAATATGACGTTTTATTCACTACTTTTTCAGTGCGACTCTATAAAATAAATCTACTAGAAAAAAACCCTTAGACTCAAACTTATAGACTATGTTTTAGATAAGAGTATATAATTTAATTTGTATTTTTTTCCGGTAGGACAACTAAGAAAGAGGAAGTAGTTCTATAAGGAATGGAATAGACTAACATTTGTACAGCGAGATTCCGTTTATCTTAAAGTGGCGCACAAGGGTCTAAAAGAATTCTAGTGTAAAAATATTCCTTATATCCATAATTAAAGTAAGAAACTAAGAACGCAAACATTTCTTTATTTTACGGATTCCTACAATAAAATAAAAGGAAGCAGCATAAAAAGCAATTGGAGCTTGAACCTTACAGCTTGCGATAGCATTAAATCTTACCGAGGATTCGAGTTGTTACTAAGTTACATAAAGAAAAAGTATCCTCTTTTTCATGCCCTTTACCCTAAAGGAGCCGACTAAGTATTCAGTCAGAAAAGGAAACTTATAATATGGGTGTTTCGTGTGTGTTTTTACTTTCCTCAAACCCAGGACATTGCACGGTTTTTGCAGTCTACTGAGGAGGTCCTGGTACGAATTTCTTATACTGACCCAGAGAGTAGCCAAGCCAGGATTATACCTTTTTTGTTTTACCATTTATTTTTCTTTAGTCAAAGAACTAGGTTTGAACCCTTTTACATATAGCTTCTAAAGAATTCATAGTTGCCCCTCATTTACTCCAGTTAGAGAGCACTTCTATTATCATAAAGGTTTTCTTGGTTGTTAACCATACTTAGTACAAAAGCGGTCTCTTTACGTTATATTATAAAGAATAAATATAAGTTACATACTAGAACAGGTTTATAAGAATGATCAACTGGCATCCCTGCTTAGGGTTGGGGATCTTATTTAATGTAAAAAATACAGTATGCTCAACTCAAGTAATCCCGGAAACTTACGGATGTATCGTGCTAACTGACTGGGTTTATTTCCTTTAAGAAGATAAAAAGACTTACCTCATAACTTTTGTTTTAAAAGGTACTCGTTGGTAGGCGCAAGGGGTTCCTAGAGCGAGCCTTCCTTAAGT
>JAYMTH010000029.1:0-61847 GCA_036897465.1 Pelargonium australe
ATGACCCTACCTTTTTGCCACCCCTATGTGAGCATAATACCATCCCTCTTGACCTTGCATGCCCGTCACCAAGTGAAAAGATATTATGAATAAGCAAAGACCGAACCGCGCGGGTGCCAAGTCAGCAGAAGGTACATCAGGTCAGGCCAGTTCAAATGTGAAAATAAATGGCGCTCCGTCTCCATTGGGTTGACACAAACATCTCCGTACGTACAGGTTGGGTGAGACGTACGGACAGCCACCCCTTCCACTATATATATAACTAACTTGACACCCATTACCCTCCATTTTCTTAGCTTTCTATAACTAACTTTTCACCCCCCAAAAAATCCTATCAATTTTTGTTTTTTTTACACAAAAATCTCCTTACCCTCTCTAGATTCTTTAGAATTGTTTTTTTTTTTTTTTTTTTGCTAGGTTTTGTGTGTGATTGAGAACATGGAGTCTTGGTCTTCAATGGCGATTCTGGTTCTGCTCAATTTCAGCCTCGTCAGAGGTGCCGTGCAGGAGCAAATGAAATGCTCTCCGTTGCTATTTTAGAGCAGCTACAAAGCTTAAGCTAGAAATTTTTGTCGTTTCAGAGCTTCAGATTTCGAGGAACAACCTAGAAGACGATGCAGGACGTGTTGCATTCTCCGGAACATCTCTCGATTGTAAATTCTCAATCTCTCAAAAACTCAGTTTCTTTTTTTTTTTTTTTTTTTTTTTTTTTTTTTTTTCCCTAATCTCCTTGCACCATTATATGATTTTATTGCTTATTTTGTTCTTTATTTGTCTGATTAATCTGCCCTTTGTCTGATTAGTTTAATTTTACACAAATTCATATTGTGTTCTTGGGTTGCTGGTTTTTTCCCTTACAATTTTGTTATTGTGTGTTGCGCTCTGCTCAATGTTTTGTGCCATTTTTGTAGCTCAATTACTTGTTTATGTGGAGATGTTTGCTTTTGATTTGGATGGGTTCGCATAATATATTGCACAGTAAGTGTTTGATAAAATGACTGTGTGTTGATAATGACTGAAAGTCATGCAGGATAGGCTAACAACTTGTGCAACTTCATCAATTAGTGAGTTTCAACATCCACTAAAAGAAGGAAGAAAATATATACGGTCTTTGCATGAAAGCATGATTGCCAAAACTGTCGCTATCTCAGTCCTGAAAGGGCAACATCTCTCCCATTTTGCTAATCTAATTGTCCCAGATTTTGATCTTTCTCATACTTGTTCAACTTTTCTTTCGATTATTGTCGAATATGTAGCTTTTTATGCTTCACGCCCAAAATTTTCCAAATTTGGTTCTCATATTCCATTGGACTGATTAAGAGATCTGAATAGGAGCATTTCACATGATGTGTAGCAACATCATGAGACTTTTTATTATTTTTAATAAGTGCCTCTCAATTCCTATTGTTTGTTCCAGCCAAGCTCATTTCTATATACGGATCATAATTAACATACCATTCCTTTATAGTATGTGCTGCTGATTTTTTGCTACTATTGGGAACCTGATTTGGTGTATGTCACATTGAGCATGAAACCACATCTTTTTCAACTTTCCCAAGTTTATAGAGCAAGACCATCTTACTTTTACTTAACTTATGCCTTTTTCTATCAAATAAGGAAAGCATGGGCTTCTCACGACGCACCATGAACTATCTTGGTAGGATGTTCCATTAGAGAGAGACTTCTGTGGCGATTTGGGTTAGTATAGATATAAATCACTGAAATACGAACAAATGTTAACATGGTTCCACCTTTGATTATCTGCATGGTAAAAATCGGTAGAGAATATTAGCTTTTAAACTTAGTACTGCCTTTCATATCATGTTGTATTCATCATACACATAATGTTACTCGAGAAATACGAATAGATTCAAATTTGTCATACAAAATTATGAATTGTGCTTCAAGTTTGCCCCATGAAAAGGTCAATCCTAATCTTGATGATGATTATGAGGTCTACATGTGTGTTGTAGTTTTGCAATTATTTGCTCATGATTCTAATGTCGAGTTCCACGGTTTGCAGGATGAAATTTCGAGCCCAATCAGTGCTCAAATTTTTGAATTTTGTGACCCTGAACTATTCCAGGAGACCCTGCAAAACTCTGAAGTTGCATCTTCTTCCAATTGTTGTTATGAAGAAAACTCCTATGTCACAAAACTTTCCTTGCCCCCAGATATAGATAAGTTAAATGGCTACCAAGATAATAATGGCAGTACAAATACATCAACCCCCACCCCCCACCCTACTACCACAACGACTAGTACCACCACCACCAATACCACTGCCACCAACACAACAGCTGCTACTAACAACAGCAGCAATCTCTCCGTAATCTTTGATTCCACGGAAGAGTTAGACAATGATATTTCTGCTTCCATTAACTTTTCTCCATCCCCTTCATTTTCAGTTGCTCCATTTCTCACTAACCAGCAAGATCAGATTGATTTTTCTTCGTTGCAGTCTCAGATCCCGGTAACAGATGGCATTGTTGATGGGTTGGCACAGTATCCTCCAGACCCAGTTGTGCCTCTCTTGGGGCCTCCATTACCATCTGTTTTTGAAGAAGATTGTCTATCTTCAGTACCTTCTTACCTACCGCTGAACACTACCTCTTCTTCTTGTTCTTTCCTCTGCCCTCCTATGGGAACATTCATGCCTGGGACTTTGAATGCTGCATTATCTGCTGACAACTCTGCGATTTATGACGGGAGCATCCTTATGGGTTCCGAACTGCAACCACAAGAGCTGGATTTTCAGGGAGAGAATGGTGGAATCTACTGTCCAGATTCAATGCACAGGGTTTTTAATCCTGGAGACCTTCAGGTACTATCAGTACTCTGTTAATAATTTATTATTTTTCCGTGTTTTTTTGTTCTGTACCATTCATCATCTTCTCCACGGGAAGGAATCTAGACCATTTAAAGAAACTACGGTAAAATCTTCAAAGTAGTTACCCCAAACAGGTTTCTAAAGCTGTCTAGGTGGTTAAACAACGTATAGCTGAGTGGTTTTCAATATGTAGAAAAAAGATTTCCAATTATAAGGAACTTGCTAATTCGACACAGAAGTACTGGTGATCTAGTTGTCTCCCTGCATTTTTAGATTGGTTGTGGACCTTGTCCTATCCCTCTTATTTAGGAATATAATTATGTTCATGAACTGTTGTTTAGTTTCTTCTAAGGAATATTTAGTCACTTCTTCAGAAAATACGTAATCTTTTTTTGTTTAGTCTTTGATTTGCATGGTTTTTCTTAGTTCTTATCTCCGTAGTATAGGTATTATTCCATGATAATTAAGTATCAAAGGCATTCTTTTCACGTTGCACTGGGTATGGGTATATGTACTCTCGAAGCTTTTAGTAGGTGTTTTAAAGAGCATTTCCTTACACCCCAACAGTATATATACTTACATTCCCGTCTGAGTTCTTTTGACTATATCTTGTATTGGGAAGGGATCGATATCATTCGCGCAATATAAGTTATTCCTATGTTTTTTGTACGTAACAGAATTTAGATACGAGGAATTACTATGTATAAATTCGTCTATATCAAGAAGATAAATCTAGGATAACCTTTATTCTTCTTTTATACCTTTTCCGAAAAAGCTATTACTATTAAAGCTTGCACACCACTTATAGTATAATTTAGTTAAAAAAATGGAGGTGTCTTATAAAGCTTTAACCTGTTGTTTGAGAATGCCGCCCCTTTGGATTTTAGGCTACTCCAGTTCCTATACCAGTTATCCGTTATAATAGTCGGTTTAGTAAGTTTATTATTTTTGAAAACAGATACGAAAAAACTGTAAGGTAAAAAGATCAAATCCTGTTTTTAAGAACCCCTGATCTAAAGAATAGGTATAAAACCTTTTTTTATCTTTCAAACGTAATTTTTTACCCCGCGAAAATATCCTAACTCTAACAATTTTAAAAAATCTAAAGCCAGAACAAACCTTTTGGTAGCTCTTATGAATGCAATTCGGTAATTCTCTATCTTTATATCGCCAATTGAAAAAAGCTACAACTCATAACTAATTGAGTAAAAAACCTATGTCAAGACCCAATATGAAGTGTATAAAGAAAGATTTTGAAGATCCAAAAAAGTAAGCTTAATGTTTTGCTGAATGCTTTTGTGCAACCTAAACTATGTTAAATACCTCGCTTTTCTAAAGGAAGCAGGTTTACCCAACACTTGCTAGTGAGTTCTTTTTAGGAGATCCTAGTATAGATATCTTATAATATGGATACTCCCTACTAAACTATACTTGAAATTCTAAACAAACGGGAGACTCACTGCACTCTTATAAAATTTCAGTATTTACAAACAAGAATTCCCTAACTAAAAGAGTAGAGCTATTAAAGAGAAAGCTATAAGGGCATACTTCATCGAGGAAATTGCTTAACTAAATAGATTTTTCTTTCTTTACATTTCCTAATTCTATACTTCTTGTTATTAGTTAAGTAGCCTATATTTAGCTTTAAGAAAAAAATGATCCGAGTACTATAAAGGTTTTAGAAGACGGGTCTCTCTTTCAAGAGAGCTCCTTAGTTTAGTAAAGGCTAAAACCCACTTATTCAAGAATTCAACCGACAAGATGTATTTCTCACTAACTCCATTTATACTGGAAAACTCCGGTGGAAATTCCTTTTTCGTGACGGGTCCGGGAGATTATATACCTACACTTACAAGTAGCACATCCCAAATTTATATTGAGAAGATTCCATCTCATCTACACTATACCAAATTTGAGGATTGTATAGCAATTATTAAACATATAACCGAAGACAAGAGTCGCCCTAGTATAACAAAGGGCTGAGCTAACAACTCAATGGATCCTAAATTCCAAGGAGTTTTACGCAAGTTTAAATCTTGTTCTATATACTAACTAGGGTCTAGGAAAAGAGAGAGCAAAGTTCTATTATAAGTATTATAACGTATCCGTAGTAGGTTGCTGTTTAAAAGTTTTGATCAAGCAGTGCTTAAAGACAACTTACCTTGCTATTCTCAAAGTACTAGAGTTTAACGGTTCGAACCTTTGCAGGACGATATCAAAAAATGGTGCTCTACCAACTGACAACTAAGCTATAATACACAGCTGAACAAAGATCCGGGCAAGAAAAGTTTCGATTATCAGAGTATTATTTCTTAAAGGAGGGTTTTACTAAGAATAGGGGTTTCTCCTTAACTTAACTTTTTCGTTAGGAATGGATATAGATAAAAAGATTCAGAAGGGTATCTTTCTTTATCAAACTACTATCCACCATAATCTTTATATATATAAAGAGGTTCTTACATATATGTAGAGTTGAACAACACTCATATTTTTAATTGTCGATCAAATTCAGTTAATAGAACATTTATAATCAATCAACCCAGAAAAAACTAGATAAATTGTTAAGACCTGGGGTAGCCTTTTCCAAGTCTTGATACGTAAAAGGTCTTTTTGAATATATATACTTTATGTTATCTAAAATCCCTAGCTCAAAATAAGGAGATTATCTCTACTCAGCAACCACGAACCTGCGGTATTCCTTATTGGTTCTACTTCACTTGAAAGAACAATGAACAACAGAAGGTTAGACATAAGTAAGGATTAAACTTTGGTTTTTTAAAATCTATTGAGCTTGTTTTAGGAGTACTATATACTAGTCGGATTAGAACCTATGCTCGAATTTCCAAGGGAGTAGTTAAGTACATCTAAATACAGATCAATTCATTTTACTTTACTAAAGAAAAAGGGGCAATTCACGGGCGTTTTTTTTATCAGCTTACTCCGAATACAGTACTTTTGAGAGTTTCCCTTATAAGGTTCTAATGAAAGTAAGAATATTCTTAATAAATAGGAGACGCGAGGGATAAAAAAGAGGAGGAACTCCTGCGGGCTCCTGTGACTCCGGTTCGGTACATTATAATATGGATTCTTTATTTCGCGAGATCGTGGAAAATCCTTTTTAATAACTACTCTAGTCTAGGGTCGAGTTCCCGCTTTCAATTCAGTTAATAAGCGGAAAAACATACTTATTCCATACTTGTAGAAGGAAAGTATATACTAAAAACTATCACTTATATAATATCAGCGATTCGTATTACAAGGATTCTAACCTAGAACTGTAAACTAAGTCAAATGATTGTGTAATATACTAGCTTTCTTACTAGTCTGTGAGTAAAGGGAAAGGTTTAACAATACAATAAGGAAGGTGTTTCTAATTATAATATAGTATAATGAAATATCTACTTACGTTATAGACACCCACT
Organism: Pelargonium australe; assembly: GCA_036897465.1. Lineage (NCBI taxonomy): Eukaryota > Viridiplantae > Streptophyta > Magnoliopsida > Geraniales > Geraniaceae > Pelargonium > Pelargonium australe. Next base: position 6,253 of record JAYMTH010000029.1, read on the forward strand.
TTGTTTTACACTTTGCCTGTAGTGCTCTCCCCTTTCTCTGTCTTAGTGATGGATTTTGTATTTGTAAAAGGGGCCCTGTCAGTAATCCGGGGTAGACAAGGCCCTCATCTCCACAGTGTTAACTTTATTTATTCGTAGAAGTAAGGGTTAAGTTTATCTTGGGAGTTTATAGAATAGGAATTCTTCAGCTCTGGATCTATAAAGTAATACGGGTCCGGGGGAAGCTCTCTAATCTAAAGTAGGATACTGATACTATAACGGGGCATTACCGTTTACAAATAAAGGTTTTATTAAATACTTAATCGGCAGAGCTAAATAGCTTTCTTCCTAAGAATGTATACAAAAGCTATATAGTCAGTTATTTATATCTCTCGATTTAAGTTTAAGTGTTTTTTTAAACGAAAAACAAATTCTATAAATTCCTTTAAAGAAATGTCATACTCATCAATCTTGTTGGGGTTCGAAGAGAATTCGTAAATAAACCTTATTCTTTTAAAGACTTTACCTGCCTGATATTGGAAATGCGATAAAAGTGGCCCTCTTGCAAAACTCTTTAAAAATCAATAGATCAGATTATAAGAGCCGAGTGGACTGGTTCATGAGCTTCCTGGTAAGATCTCGAGGATTCCCCTGAGGGTACCGACTCAAACTTATTTCTATGTCTAAGCTCTCAATAATGTCCGCTTATGAAAAGAATTCATGCTTTGGATTGGCAAGTCCAGGTTTATAATACGTTTTGAACCAATTGCATTCAAGAATTTGTCTGGTTGCTATACCACTAGTCAAACTGAATGAAATAGAAGATATATTTACATTGTTACTAACTACTTGCTTTTACTTTTTTTAATTCCTTACTATGTTATTCCTTATCCTCCTCATCAGGTCATACTCTCGCCGTTTTCAGGTTACTAAGCGCTATTTACTATATAAACAAAACACATCGCATAGTTACACCAAGAAAATGTAGCCAAAATGCTTAATATCCCAAAATGACTAAGTATTTTGTTAAAAAATGCAAATCATAATTACTAAAACTCAGAAAAAGCATACACAAGTATAGTACTCCGTCACGGAAATAACTAGAATTTCTTAGTAATCTAGCAAAAACTTGGGTTACAATGAATATGAATACACGTGTTCCGATAGAAGATGAGCTCCTTGGCAGCATCCGCTTTCATTTTTACGAGATTGAAATCAGTTCACAGGCGAGGTGTCTCTCGTAGGCGGATATTCTAGTAGGTATCAGAGGGGTTCTCTTGTATAAGTTTTATAGGATTTGTTGACTAAGGCATACCCCCGAATTTTTTTGTAAGCACGGGAAACTTAGTGCTGGCTGTTCTGGAGACTGCTTTTGATACAAGAAAAGTAAATAGCTAAATGTCCTCACTTCGCCATTCTATAGCTGTAGTTTTGTAATGAAAATCCGTATAATTTCTTAATTTCCGTGAAAGAGATTCCCTAAGTCTATCAAGTCTATTTAGTTATTTTTACTGCCTTCCTTTAGATCAGAGGAGTATGCATCATGGCGGCCAAACTATAAAGGTTTTCGCTTTATTTAGGGTTTTATTTCTTTCACTCAAACAAATTATTTCTAGGGTTAGACCTTCTCAGCTTAATCTTTTTATCCTATAAAGCTAAAACCAGTTTAGGGCTTAAGAAAGGGGAACCACTTACTTTCTATAAAATTATAGAGGGACTTACTAAAAACAATTACTGCAAGCGCTTGAATCCGGATTACAAAAACTACAAAAAGCTTTAGCTCTTATTTTATCTTAGACTGTTAAAAGAATACTAAAAACTTATACAAGCACTAACGGACCTATTAAGGTAAGAGATCCTACTTTTTCGACTTGTAAGTAATATAGGAAACAGTTACTAAAGTATTTGACGTACTCTACAATCCTAAATTTCTTGTTTCTTTATCCAGCTTTGAAAAGCAGTCTAGAAATCTAAGTCTTTATATCGGACTTAAAAAATTTTAATGTAAGTACTTTTTCTCTTGAACGAGCTGTTTAGGCACCCACCCATCCTAGGAATAGACTTTTATACAGTGTTTTACTTTCTTGAACGTACCTATGTTAAGTTAAGTCGGCACTATAATTAAAGGTTTTGAACACTTCTATATATCATGTGAAATATATTAAAATCCGCTTACTTTTTATGTATGTTACTAGTATTCTATATGCCCAAGAGCTACCCTTTTCCAAAGATTTCTGAAAGGGAGTCAGTGCAGTTACCAGGAAGTCCTTTTGTATCAGGGGCTGCCCCCATCTAAACAAAAGAGGGCCCCTTCCCTTAGCAAACGGCTCGTTTGGAGCAAAAAAGGCATCCTAGTATAAATTTAGAATCCTATAAACGAGCAAAAAGAAGTCAAGTCTTTTCCACAATATTCACAAATATAGTAAATTAACCTATAAAATCACTAACTAACCGCAAATTCCCTTTTGAGGGAGTTCCATCCTTTTAGTTATGGTTTATAAAAGAAACTGATTTAAAGTGAAACCTAAAAGAGGTCTCCTTCTTGTGCATGCGGGCAAATTTAACTAAGACCTCTATTGACAGATTAAAGTCTCTATTCCAACAGATCCTTTAAAGGATATAGTTTGTCCTTAACTTTATCCGTCTTTATCCGTAAGGAAGTATATCTCTACCCATGTACTCTAGTAATCCAACTAAGGGTTGAGCATTAACCTTAGGGAACCCTTGCCGATTGGCGCTGATATATAAATAATGCAGAATTCTAATTATTTTTTATTCTATAAGTTTGTAAAAACACCGAATAAAGGAGCACATCTAAGGGGTTATTCCTTATGCTTTTAAAAGTAGTTGCTTTGCAGCTTTAAGTGTTAGGAATAATCCCAATAAGAAAGAAAAATAAGCCGGATAATTCTACAAGTAAGCTTAGAAAATTCTAATTTGTTAAATATAGAAGTAAATCGCATTAAATCTTGTAAAACTTAGGGATTTGCAGGTTATAGAGTAAGCTTTCCATTTCACACACTCCTATTTGTAGGCTCATTATAGGAACTGAAACTCTTATATATTCTATACTGTTACCTAAAGCACTTTGCTTAGTAATCCTGCTTAATAAGGTTTTTCAGTTACCTTAGTATAAGGAAGAAGGAAACCCCTTGGGTCTAGCTTTTCTTGTAGCGTTTACAAGGGCAAGAGCAGCGATCCAGTTAGTATATAAACCTAAAGGTATACAAACAGGAAAGAACTCTTAATAGTTGAAGCTCTGAACATCCATAGAAGTATGCTTTGTTTACTGTTTTGATTAAAGTCTAGGACCTACCGAAAGGATATCTCTTAATAAGCTCTGGATCCGGTATGTGCGAGGGATTGTTTCAGTTTTATGACAAGATACTTAATACGACTTTTTAGTGAATACTCTAAGGAATACTCTGACCTTGTAAAATAAGTAGACGACTTAATTTTTAAATTGTCGGTGATAATATAGCCCGACACTTTAGGAATCTCTTAATTATAAAATAGATATGGTATATCCGCGCCTAGTTAAGTCTTCCTTTTAAGATTTTTTTAGGCAAAACTCTGCTAAGAATATCTGGGAACCTAGAGTTAATTACTTGAAATCACGGCGTGTAGTCTGTGGCTAATAGTAAGGTTTGGTTGGATCTAGTAAGAAAATCTCTGCAAAATAGAGTACTCATGGGTCCCCTCTTTGGAGAATGCTAGTTATTTGTTTGCCGTAAAGTCTAACTTTCTCTAAAAGTAATTTATTTATTATTTTCCTTTTTTTATAAGATTAAATAAGCATATTAGGTAACAATAAATGCAAATACAGAGAGATTTAACTCTTTTTGGTAGATAGTAAAAGCCCTCACTGTGAAAAATTGCATTAAGTAGCTAAAATGCTAGTCATACTGCCCTATAACTTATAATCCTATATAAATTTTTTCGTATTTACGCAAGAGCCACTTAAGGACATAGAATAGATTTGAATTTATCTTAGTTTACTAGTAGTTTTGATAAGCCTGGTGTTATATCTAATAGTTGCTTGTGATAAAATAAAGCTTTCCTGAGCGTTTAGTAGGCAATTTTTACCTATAGTTTTTAGGAATATTCATTAGAACTCATATTAAAGGGACCTCATTTTTTTAATTTTAAGGCAAATGGGTAGCAGATTGGAACAACAGCACAAATCTTTCTATAACAGTAATTACACTACTTAAATATATAGTATAGCTAGTGATACTGTATCGAAACCTGCTTGTCTTTGAGTCGGTGTAATACCATCAGAAAAAGCAGAAGTCTTAACACAAAAGAGAAAACAAGATGAGTTACGAATAGAGATTCTATTTACAACCGATTAAATTACTTACTTACTTACTTAATATCCTAAAAATTAGTGCCAAATAGGACAAGAAAATCGTCAGCATAACTCCGGATATCCCGGTTTAGGTAGCTTTTTTCAAGATGCTATACCTTCAATTTACTATACAGCCTAAAAAGCCCATCTATTTCATTGGTTACATGGTGTGTTAAGTTATTGATTTTAATAAGTAAAGCTACCCTGGTTACCATCATAGGATGTCTGTCTTACGGAAAGCGGGTTGAACCCTTGTTCCTCGTACCAATCCGTAAACGCTCTAACATTCACATTCAACTAGAAATTACATTGATTATACTCTGCTTGCCTCATAGGATCCGGTTACAGTAGATCTATTTTTTAAACTTTATAGTACTTTATGCTAACCTGAGTTTAAGAAATTCAAGCAAGATAGGCTTACCCCAAATCCAAGGGCCCTCTTTTTTCCACAAAGTACATATCGAGTTTAAGCTAGAGATTAAAGGTTCAAGTCGTGCTATAGTTGGTTGAAAAGACACAATTAAGAAAGCCCAAATTACGTGGATTGCACGGTATACACGTTACCAGGTTTACTTTGCTCCTAAGTTAGACATAACCCTGGGATAGGCGCCATATAAGCACTCAATCTCAACACAAACCCTTGGTTAATATGAAATGGGAGACTTTTATTCCCTTAATTAGATATACTCTATTTAGGAAAACCCTTTTTAATCTTTTTAAATGCCCCCTGTACTCACATGTTGTAACAAAATCTATATGATGTAAGCAATAGACGGGGAATCTAATACACGCGGATGTTGCGTAACGTAGGCGATAGGTTTCAAGATAACGATAAAAGGATTCTTTCTCAACAGATATTCAAAAGCATAATAACTTGTTGAACTGCTTGCTATAAAAAGGGGGTCGGAGGATTTCATTAAAAAGGACTCGGGTCTCTTAGAATTACTTAAAGAAAGAATAAAATTATTTATCAAGGATTTAACTAAATAATTACATAGTTTATTGAGATGCAGGGTTACGTTCGAGTAGATGGTAAACCTCTTGAGACTAATGATCTCAAAACACGGGTTCGATATTTTTCAGAAAGTTCCCCTTTCCTTTTGTTTATATAATCTAGAAATGAGTACCTTGCTTCTAATGTAACTGGCGTCTCCTGTCTTCTTTTAGTCAAGCATGAACATGGATGCGCCTAGTTAAATATTTCCTTCGTAGGTATTTACTAGTTAATGACAAAAACTAGAAATACAAGGTAGGCAAAAGTTAGTGCCAAAGTTTCCTTTGTAGGTTCTAAACCACAAATATTGGATCTGCTAGTAGTAAAGGGGGCACCCTTTGGTTAAAATAAAAACTCTACATACCAAATAAACCACTTCCAAACAACATAATATCTTGTTCTCTACTTATATTTAATTCTAGAAACTGACAAACTCCTCTATAAAAGCTTTTTCTATTTACATGAGCCGAGGTTTACAAGGTTAAAAAGGCGTATCCCTTTTCTAAGAGTTTGGAATACATTCTCTATTTTTAAAAAGAAATGACTTAATATTATCTAAGTTTTTAACAGCCAACACAAGCGGAGTACTCTACTATGAGAGTTTTCGGCTCATAATATGCTATCGCCAGAAGGAAGGTTCAAATACATAAAGTAGAAGCGCCCATAAATTAAGGTATATAAAAGTATAAGTGTTGACTTAAGTCTCACAAGAAACTTTTTCAAAGGCAAAACCCAGTCTTATTACTTTTATAAGTTACCGGTTATTGAAACTTTAAGTGCCTGGAAAATACAGGAAGCATTCTATTTGTAGCTTACATTAATATAGAACATTACTTTCTTATGGACTCAAGAGAAGTCATTATACTAGATTAAACAATCTCGAAACTAAGACTACTCTTGGATAGGGGGCCTCACTTAGAAACAGCTTGCTTACTAAACACTATTAGCCCTAAACTAAAAGGTTATAAGCCAAACTTACCTAGTAAGAATTCCCAATTCTAAGCTTTATGCATAGTCGATAAAGATAAAAAGCACTCTAAGCAGTCCTTTGTATTGATACCCTATTAATAATTAATGTTATAATCTTAACACTACAAGCCCTCCCAGGTAACTCAGTAATGGAGTTCTACACTAGTTTGAACCTCCAGTTCTATAAAAAATAAAATGTACTAAGAGCAAGCTATAATAAAGGTAGCACGAGATGAGATATCTAGCAGTATGCCTTATGCAGGATATTACTTTGAACCCTATTTATTGAAGTTTTTGAGGACACCCTTGTTGCCAGAACGCGGAAACTTGAGATTTAACTTTCAGTAGTAAGTCCTTAATAAGTTAGTTTTTACAAGATCTTTCCTTTCATTTTACTTTCTCATAAGCGCATACTCTCTAAATTTTTTATTTGGAATTTATAAAAAGGGATGCACAAGAGTAATGGGTTTTTCTACTTAAGTAAATTTTCCTAGCTTCACAGATTCTTATTAAATTGCTTTTGTAGTATTTTATATCTTTATTTAAAAGCGCGCTCTTAAAAAAGGAAATCCTGTTTAATTCTGAAACAAAAAGAAGGGTTTCTAGAAATAAGGACTATATATAAGTGTACCCACTTTTTGTCCCTTTGAACTAAGAAAAACCTAAACGAATTTCCTGCTTGTGAAAGCTAGATGCCTTTTTTATTTGAATCTTAAGAAAAGTTAGTTAGTGCATTCCTATTTATTTTATTGGCAGAAAAAGAACTTCCCAGGGCAAGTGCTACCTGTGAGTAATGATAAGAAGCCTTTAACAGAGACCCATTTCATTAAGACATGCTTAAAGCCTCCCGTAAATTCTATTTTGTTTCTTACTTTGTTCGTGTTATTTATAAGTAATCAAGACAAACAAATTATTAAAAATCTCTTATAAATTTGAATTCATTAGTTGAAAAGTGACATAATGATAGGTTAAGAGGGATCAATAGAGCTTAGAAAGCTGAGTATCTTTTACTTTGGACTGTCTCCCTTATTAGATCCTTCCTGACTCTAAAAAGAAACTTTCTCTAAACTAAATAGACTTCATCGGGGCTACCTACGAAATCTTCATGCTATGTTTTTACTCGTAACGGATTTCCGTACTACGAATGGCTTCTTTTGATTGGACAAACTTTCGCAGTCATACATAATAAAGGAAGGGTTGCTTACATAGTTAAGTTGCAGGGTTCTTCCTATTAACATGCTGCTGTGACATCTAAAGTTGCTCGCGGGTAATGAATCCAAGCAAGCGTATACTCTACCAGAATATTTTACGTAGTTATGTGGAATGGTTATAAATTGACGTTCTATGGATAAAATTTCCTTAGTCTTTGTAAAACAAACTTATAAGCCTAAAGACCGACTTAAGAAAGGCCTACTTCTTACTATACTATACGACCCTTGGTCAGGGTCCTTTTAAAGCAAGACTGCGCGCCATAAATTATACAGCTATTTCCGAGTACTATAACATGACTTAATACCCATTTTTCTCCAAGTTTCTCCAAATTTTCGGGTGCGAGCTCTTCTACAAAGCTTTCTTAATAGACCGGGCAATCGCCTTGAGATACCTTCTTACTTTTCCAGGTGTAATCAAATTAAAAGGACTGCTATACCCTATATAAAAAAGGATATCCCATTTTACCCCGCTCATAGGATTTTTTGATTAACAAAGTTTTACTTATCTTGAATTTGAAGCGCACAAAGTACAAAGGCCCCGGTAATAACACCTTATTATGCAAAATCCTATATGAAGTCATTTTCAATGATTCTCTCCCGATTATTTTTTTCTTGTAAAAACCCAATAGTACAAACTTATATAGGAAGGAGCCAATCTCGGCCAGGATTATTCCTTTAGCCGGAAGCTCCATAGTGTTAATAAAAGAAGAAATCCATTAGTAATACAAGACAGCTCCCTTATAAATTATAGCACTAAACCCAGAAAATGTTAAAAAGCAAGATCTAAAATATTTAATAAGAATTGAACTGCAATCCCCAGCTTCCTGTACATTTTTTACAGGATTGTTGCCTTAGCTTCTTCCTAGTAGGAAAAACTGCACTCTAATCAAGTCAGGATAGGGTTTGGGTATCATATCACATTGGGTTTGTTTTCTAGTTATAGATTTCAGAAATAGAGTATCCAGGGTAGCCTCTGTTTTAGACTTTAGTAATTTTGTCTGGATATTATCCTTTTTGAAAATTTGCGGGGTGCATAATGTTTTTGTTTATGTTGGCGTAAATAAATTCGATTTAAGAAGGCAATTCCGGAAAGGCCTTTCGTAACAATCACTAACTAAAATATAGACTTTATTCCCTTCATTTTTACTTTGGCATATCAAGTATTGGGTAGCTTAATCTTTTTCTCCAAAACAAAAAAAATGGGTATATGAGATAACAGGATCGAGGAACTTAGTGGTAGTCACAATAAAGAAAATCCGCTGTTCTTAGTAATTTACTCAGTTTAGGTCTATCCAACTTTTACCGTATTAAGTAAGACAAACACAACCGTTAAAGAGTGAGTCAATTAGCTAAGCTTCATATTATGAGTTCTTTTCTATAACTGAAAACTGTAAGGCTTTCCTGTACTATTGCTTCCAATACTTCCTAACTATATCTTAAAGGACTTACATAGTTAACATGATAAGCCAAGTATAAGAACTGTAAAATGCCCTCTATCTTTTAGAAATATGCAAGGAAAAGCGCCTCTTCTCAAAACAGCGAAAGACCCTGGTATATTCTATAAGGAGTAGTTCTAAGACAGACTCTTGTCAGAAAGACTGAAATTCCCAAAGTAGAACAACTAGAGAACCTTTCCTATATTAATTAAAATCTTGTATATTTTTTATCAAGAAATAATTAGAGAAATATAGCGCCTTGATTAACTATTATTACCCTTCCTATAAATAGAGAGTGTAGGAAATAGGGTACAAATGTTACAGGAATTCACCCTAGTATCCTGAAATTTCCTAGCTTTAGCCGAGTTTTCTTTAATAGTTAAGTAAATTCCCTTACGTAAGAATCTAGAACCTGACTTCAAGAAACTTATATCTCTTAGCTATACGAGGGTAGCCTTGTTTGCTTAGTTTTAGCTCATAGACAGTAGTATAGGAGTCCTCTTTAGACAAAATAAAAAGTAAATTAATTCAAAATCGATGTGGACCTTTAACTCCTGCAGGAAAAATGAGTAGATCCTCTAGAACAGAGAAATAGAACCAAAAAATAAATAGACCTTTCACGATATTTAGTTGGTTAGCTCAGTGTTTTTCGATACTAGTTAAAGGCCTATTCCACAAGTACAAGTCCCGAGTTCATATTCTTCGACTTGATATACACAATTACTAACAACACAAACAAGAATTTACGGCAGAGCAGAGGTACCAAATCAATCTAGTTTGCATGCAAGAAATAGCTATAACATATGTCCATAGGGGCTCTTTAAAAAGGTATCGGTTGACTGACTTGTAACATCCATTTTCAGTAAGTTAAGTCTAGCTAAAATCTTAAATATACTAGTAAATATAAGGACTTCTTTTTTGTAAAATGGGTAAAACCTAAAGGCATATTTATTATTTTACTCTAGTTTTTTTGTATACCTTGTATATTAAGAAATTAGATTTTTTTTTACCGCTCCCACCATATGTAATGTAACTGATGCAATTTAGGCTGCCAAAGGATCTAATATCGCAGGCATACTGCTGTCGAATTTGTACCTGGGTTCCCCTTGGAAAAGGTTACATGGGGGCTTTTCATCTTCTATATAGAATAAAAGCTAAACTGAAAAAATAAGGAAAAATAAGCAAATTGAAAGATCAGTAAATAATAGGCATCAAGACGATAAGTAATTCTATATTAATATCCTATGGTGAAAAAAAACTAGGAGGACTTGATACCCTTAAGTTGTTTTTTATATAGCAGGTCCTTAACAGGGTTTCTTGGGGCTTATATATATAGTACAAAGGCTCAGTAATCTAGAAGTCTTATCGAAGTTAATTTCCTTTTTATTAAAACACAAGATTAGTAAACTAGTTGTTAGCTGGCTTCTAGAGAGCAAATAAATTAATTCTAGTAAAAAAAAGAGGGGAGAGCCTCAGTAGCTGGACACTTGAATTTTTATACGAACAAAGTCGATAATTAGTACACAAAAAATATATGGATACCCGCTCCCTTATTAACAACAGTCAAAGCCCGAATCAATAGCCTAGGATCTAGTTTTCAAAGTGTCAATTATCTAGCCAGCCTAAAGAAGAGTTTCTACTGTATGACTGGACGCGGCTAACAGAGAATAGAAAGAACTCTTATTAGACTTGAGTATATAGAATGTAATTCCTTAGAATTTCAAATGGGTTTAAGTTCCAAGTATACTCATTTTTTGTATATTCTAAGTTGGGACACAATATAAAAGTTATACGCTTGCACTAAGTTTTTCTAGTATAATTTTTTGAATCTAATGCATATTAAACCTAAAGTGAGGCCCCTTTTTTCGGGCAAAGTAAAAAAGGGTAGTTTAAATAACCTCAACTAAGCTAGCTCTTATCTCAGCCTAGTTACAATATTCCGAAACGAAAGGTATATCGACTTCTGGAACTTACTAAGTTTTCGATGAGTGCTTATGCGCAAGGGTACCCCTAATGGGCTTGTTTTGGTACTTTGTTATAAAGGTATAGCAGTTCTCCTATATACTGATAAAGAGTTCTCACATTTATCTTAGGAGTACTCCTAATGTATTTCAGTAGTTAACAAAAATTCCTTTTTTTATCATTAATAAATTTGAATACCTTTATGCAGCTTTGATCAAGATCTTAACATTATTGAAACATTTATTAGAGATATCGAATATGCAGTACTTTTTAGTTTAAGCGAGTCTTATTCTTATTATTTTTAGAATTTTAAAATTAAAAAAAAAATCTTTTATAATTTTATAAGAGAAAATTTAACATTTAACACTAGCAGACGCAACAAAGTATAACCTCGTCCAAGAGTGTGTTCAGCAGCTATACTCTTTTGCTTCTCTAGATTTTACATTTAGTGAGATTTCTTTATATATATCCAAAAATTTACACAATCAAGATAGAATAGACAGGATTCCATTCCTTTATTACAACTTGAAAAGAGGAAAGTCGTCAATTAATGCTCTACTTATATAAATTTCTCGGAAACTCGAGGCAAGCTTTTCTTTTCGTGTAGCCTTTTTTTTATTCCTCAAATCAAATGTAACGACAGTCAACAACAGGAAAAACGGGCTTTTACTCCACTGCATTTACTGAAATCACTACAATCTCAACTCTTTTCTTTTATTTCCTAAACAAACTCGAATACAGAATAAAAGAATACGTGAGTTCAAGTCGCGCAGGACTACATTAACTGACTTCCTTTCATAACGACTTCTTAATACCAAAAAGACCCCCTTCTTCTGTATCTTACCTTTCTTAGCTGCCATACTAACTTATTTATATACATATAGTATGCCCCGTTTTTGTAATTGTTATTGTACAAAGTTCTTCTTTATAGACTAGAGCATCTCAGCTAGTAAAGAATTTGGTTTTTTTTCTGCTGCTTTATTCTACTCCTGATTATTAGTATATGGCAATCACTTACTTGGAGAAGTTCTAGTTGAAGGCTTTCTTAACTAAAAAAAAATTTGGAATTGAAAGTATAACACTGGATTATCAACCGAAACCCGAGGGTTCGAATCCTGCGATAACATTAAAAAGTATAGTGTAGAGGGCCCTAAAAGATTTGTCTCCCATAATAAGAATAGTTGTTTTTATATCGGGGGTACACTAGAATCAATTAAAACAACTATACAAGTAACCTAATAAAAGAGGTAGATATTATTATATAGCCGCATCTAACTTTAACTTTATCAAAGCTAAATAATACCCCGGTCAAAAACCCCGGTATAATTGAAGGTAACTTAAGAATATGTTAACAAGAGTCTAATGCTTTTATTAGGCAACTAATAGAATAAGACAGGGTATAAATGTAAAACACATAAATACGAATTGGATTCATTTCAGTAAAATAGTGGTTATTTGTATTCTCAAAAGGGTGCTTCTTAGTACATAATATAGGATTTTGACTAGTAATGTATACACTTAACTAATAAGATAAGAATAGTACTTACTTCGAAAAGAAGGTTATCACAGATCAAAAGGAGGCATAAAGTTTTAATTTTAAAAACCGGGGCAAAATACGGGGATCCTTTCTACGTCCAATTTTAATGACTATCATTTGGCTAACTCAGATCCATTAATTTATATTGATAACCAGCCGTTTAGCAACTCAAGATTAGGTTAAAGTAATTTTTAGACCCTAAGAACTTTATTATTAATTAGTAATTTTCCTACTTATATATTACATTTTGAGAGTGAGAACAAATAAGGCTCTCCTCTTTTCTCCAACCAGGAAGAAACTTTTTATAGCAAGAGGCTCGTTCTATATAAAGTTACAGTTGGTAAATATAAGATTAATTGTAACTTATGTTGCACTCTTCAAACAGTGCAAGACCTAAACACTTCGATTAATAGTAGAGTACCTCCTAGAAAAAACTATACTTTAAATCTTCCTTTTCTGATTTAATACCTTTATTAGAGTTCCAAATAGCATGGCTAATAAAGTAACTTCTGTAATTACAGTTACAATAATCTTATTTGAAAGGCTTTTAAATACTTTTTTAAGACGGATACCTAGATTACAGATAGTCAACCTTTAGAGGCCACATCCGGAAAATTGAAAAGCTTCCAAGATCCAGCCTGTTAATTTGAAGTATACTTGGATGAATACGGGTAATAAAGAAGAAACAGGACTTGAACCCATACACCACGGTAAAGCTAATCCAATGCTCTACCAACTGACAACTGAGCTATACACCATGAAGGGGTGGTTTTCTCTTTACAGTAGGGATAAAAGTTTTGTAAGCTAATCAAAAGTTTACTCGTTTATATACGTAATTCCCATTTTCTTTTTCTTCTTAGCTAGACCTGTAATACCGCTAATTATCTTAGTCTTTCTAGCTGCTTTCTTATGCATACCCTGTATCTCTATCTTCTGTACCTTCATACTAGGAATACCTGCAGACTGACTCTTACTAGTCTTTATAACCTAGACTTTTCAGAGCTATAACTAACCTTAGAGTCTTTGTACTACCTATCCCTTGTAGCTTATACTTATTGTAGCTATCTTACTCCTGGTATTCCTTGTACATTTCTGTAAAACCCTAGACTAGGGCTATCTTCTCGTTAGTTGAAACCTTTCTTTAGAGCCTTTAAAGCGGCTACACTTTTTATTTAGTAAACTTACTTACGAATTAGGAAACAAGAGCTTTTGGTTAAGTATGTCTACTTCCTTGGGTTAGTATCTGTTTCTTATTAAAGCATACCCCTATTAATTATTAGGGATACATGCTTAACTACCTTTGTGTCTTTATCTAATTGTATATTAAATAAAGCTTAATTATGAAACGGTTTTTCCTACTGTTAAGTGTAATTTAAGAGCTTTTTGTTTACTAGTAGGGGGCTGCAATTGCGAGTACAAGGGTTTTACATCACTGGATTAAAATGAGGATTTTTGGTACGTGAATCTTAGTATTGGTCATTTTTCCTTTACCTATATTTGTACCTTTAGAGTATATTAGTTTCGTACAAAGAGTATTGGATCGGGGGACCTCTTTCAAGAACAGAGAAACCCTTTTAATAGTAAGATATAAGGTAAAAAGCAAGTCCCTAGAAGTATAAAAGTCTTAGTTTTTATGAATGAAAGCTCGCGTTTTAAAGACATACCTTTGTAATTCTAAAGAAAACCTGCTAGTATAGACACCTTTCTGATAAACCTTAACTCTCATATTAGATAGAATTGCTTTAAAGCATGCGTTCATCTGGAATTTCTTTCCTTAAAATCACTAAATGTATTCAACTAAGAAAACCTAAGAATACTCGCAGTTCGACCATTTCCTATACTGAAAAAACCTCCCAGAAGATTGATTTATAAGAAGGAGTTCGCTATCACTTGTTAGGAGTTAGAATACCTCAAAGAGGGGTTAGACGGGCCTGCTTTTTCTCAAGACCTCTTATAGCTAAAATTGGTAACTAACACGATCAGGAGTTCTCGCCTTCTACCCTGGAATCTAGTATAGGTAAATAGCACACAAAAGATACAGTACATTTATTATTAATTATAATGCTATTTAGAAAAAGAGTGTCTCAATATACTCTTTTAATATAAAAGATTCCATGTATTCTACTTATCTTTAAAGAGTCTTTTTTTCATTCTGGTCGAATTAATGAAAATGAAATCATTGGAGGAATACCAAAGTTAATTTAAACTTTTGCGTTTAACCGGCTTTAGGGCCTTTTAGGATGCCTTTTCTGGGTGTGGTAGAGAAACCCCAAAGAGGAGTTAACCTGTTACGTAAAAACTAATTAGTAATCATAAATTAAGAGCTTTCATCAGTACTTCTAGGCTCGGTCTATATATTTACCTGTTCTACGAACAGCCGAGTTAGCATTTACCGCAATTCAAGTAGTTTTCTAATAAACCCCTTTTACTTTAGTTAAAAAACGGCAGGAGAGCTGAGTTAAGTAAGTCAGCAAGACACAAGAGACTCCCTCCATTTTTCATATTTGACTCTTAATTACTACATTCCTTAGATTGCTTAGTTTAGATCTGCAGCCGAATCCTCTCTTAATAAGGGAACTTAAAGAGGAGGTATTTAGTTAGTAAAAAAACAATCACAGGGTCCTTATACAAGGGAATTCCTTATGCTATTAGTTAGCAAATAAATAAAGGCAATAGAAACCTTAGGGAAGCTCCGTTAATAGACAACTTTTAAACTGGTCGATAAAGTAGCTCTCTTACTAGTGGTAACCCCACAGAATTAGGTTAGGAGGTCCTATGTCTATTTTTTTTATACCAAAGATTTCCGCTTTTTGAGAAATCCCTTTTTGTACATAAAAGCTTTCCTTGGTTAGAGTAGCCGGGGCAGGCGTGAGGGGTGTTTAATGTTAATTAAGGGTTTAAGACCCAATTTATGAGTAAAGCTACCCATGAGTACATTCTAACAACTATTAGCAGAAGGCTCTAAGCTTGTGTCGCTCTTCTATGATACAGAAGTGGGCATCTTTCTATTAATAGGAATCCTATGATCAGAGTTTGTTGGGTATAATAACTGGAGTAGTCAAGACGAGCTAAATCTATTTTTTATAAGCGATTCCGCTTTACTTTTGCCCTACTTAGAGATTTAGAGATACGGGGATACCGACCCTGGCACAAGTGATTCTTCTTTCAACCTTATTCTTTTTTGTTTAGATTAATAAAAATTTAATAAAAGTAAATCCTCGAAATTTGTTTACTCTCCTTTTAGATCTTATATAATAAGAGATCGGCGACAAGAGGTTTTTATTATTGTTTAGTTACCCTTTTTAAGTAAATATACTTTATCAAGTAATGCTTATGGTTCTCTTACTTACGGGGATTTGTCAAAAAGCACTTACAAGACTTCGATTACTACAAAAGCCATCCACTCTTTCTTTGCTTTACAAAACGAGATAAAGTCCTATGCTGTAATAAACCAAGAGATGAGTAAACCCTTGCATTTCGACTCGACTTCTTTATTTTTGAAATGAGTCATATGTTAATTCCGAATCCAAGCGCGCTAGCCAAGAAACTTCTAAGAATTATAGCTTTTTGAAGAACTGATCAAGAATTTCGGATCTTATAATATTATTTAGTCTTAACAAGGCTCAAAGCAAGCAATGAGCTTTGCTATAATATTTTGAATCCCTTTAGAAAATGGAGTCCTCTAGTAATAGCTCTTGTTTTCTTAAAACGTCTTAATTAGAGAGTACTCATTTTTGTAGGTACTCTTTTTACTATAGGTTAAAAAAAGGGTTTTTTTTTCTAATTTTTTCTAGAAGACTTCTTGTTAGTCTTTATTATCAAAAAGAGGGCCATCAGTTATATAAAAGTATGCGTCTTGTAGCAAGTAAAATCATAACTGAATCTAAAATAAAAAGGTAAACTAAAAAAGTGTGGACACAAATAACTTTATTAATAAAATTTGACTACTAAAGCATTGTTTGTTATACATATATAAATCAGATTTTAGGTACCAGGCCCGTATGTAAAATTTAGGGGAGTTGCCCTTGTAATATAACAAAAAACCTCAAGAGTTTCTAGTGAGGGTTCTCATAGTATATTTGATTTTTTCTAAAAAGTCAACCTTTAAGTAGGGAAATGGACCCTGTCATTTGCTCACCAAAAAGTAAAGAACAGAAAGGGCTCAAAAAAAACCAAACCACTTCTAGATAATTGTTTTTGTTAGAGCTACCAAGAAATAAAGAGTTTTATCTTCGTAATTTGTTTTTTTCTAGAAAAAGTTATAAAATTTTTAATAATAATAATAGCTACAGATGAAGCCCCGTCAGAGTATCTTAATTCCGAGTTATCCATAAAAATGGGATCCTTTTTAAAAATTAAATAGAATATGGATATGGTGCCCTCTAAAAACTTACTAAAGTCTTAATTTCCTATGACTAAAGCGCTAAGCCTAGACAATTGAGTGCCTCTATTAAAATTAATGTAAAAGTCATTCTTAACTGATTTTAAGCAAGAGCTTCCTAGATATCCTGCGAAGGCTTTTTATAATTACAGGTCTTAGTCTACAAGGTACTATTTAAGTACGTATACCACCCCTAGTTAGAATTTGCCAGCTTCTTAGAGAATATAATGTCCGTACTCCTATCTGCTTTTGTTAAAATATTCGTACCTTAAAGACTCGGTACTCCAATTAGTTAGTTTATCCTATCTTGTAGACGAAGTCTCAAGTTTTTTTACTACTAAAATTTTTATAGTAACCCAGTTTGAGTTGGGAGATTGACATATATGAAATAAATGCCTCACAAAGATACTCTCATTTAACTCGAAAATTTTTATATTACTCGCTTTATTAGAAAGAGTCCCTCTTTAGTTAAGGTGGGTAGCTAATTGTATCAGTAATTTTCTTATGTCTAGCATGGGTTTACTGGGGATCGGTACTAACGAGTTTTTAAACAAAGTTTTAGGGCTCTCATGTTTTTTCTAGGGCTATTCTTCCTAATTCGAAAATTTAAAAGAAAAGCTACGGATCTAGTATATATAAAGAAGTCGGTCTATCAGTTGTGCGTAACCGTTTACGAATAGTACCAGATCGGATGTGAAGTAATTATGATTGACTTTTTTATTGAAAGAGATGTTTTGCAATTTACTTAACGTTTTGGGGACAGGATAATCCTGATTAATCGATAACACAAAAATCTTGAGCTAACCTGGGAGTAACAAACCAAAAGTACCAGGCATACCTTATACTATATTAACATCAAGAAATCCTTGGATCTTTCTAAAAAAAAAAGTTCTGAGCTAACAACCCCAAAAAGGAGCCCGCCCATCTTAGGTAATAAGTAAATATAAATATATTCCGTAATTGATTAAGAAGCTTCACTTAGAGGCATACAATTTAGTAACCGAATCCACTTGACAAGATTAGGATGAATCTTTGGATGAAAAAATACAGAAACTATAAACAGGATACCTCGGGTTTACTCGACTTGCACCCTTGCATGACAATTATTAGCTAGGTGTTCTACCAACCTAGAAGCGTAGTATACCTTACTCTTTTATGGGATTCCGGAGGAGTTTATAGAAAGTACTGGGTGCTCTATCCATCAAGGAGGGTTTCTCTTATACTAAAAAATGAAAGTTTCGCTAGACTTTCGGACAACAAAGAAAAACTTTTATAAGAAGGCATTTCCGGGTTTATATGAGATTAATGCTTTTGCTTCACTTCAGTACTGAGAGGGTCTTTTACTATGATGTCATTGATTTAACTCCGCGCTTTGACTCAGACTAAACCATACCTGCATATCCTTAGTATCTCCGCTGCATGAGTAATTAAGCAGCTGGGTCTATTTTAACGAATGAAAGTGTGCTTTTTCTATAACTTTTTTACAAACCTAAAAAGGGTGTCTCCTTACCTTAAAAAGGGAATCTGTATATTAAAGTTCTCAGAGGGGTGCAAAAATGCATGCTATTTTAAGATAAGAAGAGTTATATTGTCAAAACTATTAGCTCGTAACCTTAAGTATCCTTTTTAAAATAGATGACTGCTCATATTAAGACAATACGGGGTTGTGCAAACCACGATATAAAAGCTCGATAGGGTATAGATCTTAAAATTCAATTACCTAGATATACACGATTTGAGTTTAAAAGGATCTCTGTGTTAAAGTAGAAAAGGCTCCTTCTCCATAGAAGCACTGCGCACAAATAAGGAGCCCCCTGTTACTCTTTAAGGTAACAAGAATATATCATAATTTTACACTAGATAGGGAGTTTGCCCTGTAGTTATATTCTATCAGAAGCTTGAAAAACAGGTTGCACAGTCAGTAATCCAAAGATTCTGGATTTTGAACCTAGTCTTTCGAATTTATAGTAAGGATTTCAGTTTCAATACTGCTACATGCCCCGGTTAAGAAGTTCTAGTCAGTTTAAGTGGATCCTTTTGTTAGTAAATACAAGTATTTAGCATCCTACTTTATTTGTCAATCACAGATTACCCACAGGAAACCATGAACTCCCATACTAAAGGGTCGGTTCTACTTGTACTTGATAATATGACTGTGTCAAGCAAAAAAAGGCTTTTCAAATAACTATTTAAGAAGCCTAGGACTTAATGTTTGTCGGTTCAGAACCTTTGACTTTACGAGAGCATATACTATTTCACTGTTTTTGTAATAAGGTTTCGGGTTTTCCAGTTTCATCAAGAGTGTCTAAAGGAAAGCCAGTGTTTTAATATTCTTTTTATTAAGAAACGGGTACCTTTCTTAAAATCAAGGTTTCAACTCAAAGAATCCGGAAAAAGGAAAAATTGACTAGATTACCTAACCAAGCTGTACTTTTAAGTGTACAACCCAAAATCTTTTATAATAAATAACAAAAATGGATATCCTTGCAATAAGACCCTAAATTCTACTCAAAATAAATTTAAACGAGAAGCGCCTAAGGAGAGGATCCTTGTAGGATTTATATATTATGGCAAGAGAGGCCCTCTAACTCTTGCAAAATAAACCTTAGCGTACAAATCAGGCTTGGGTTATTTTTTTTACAAGTACAATAATTAACTCTTCGATCCATTAAACACTCCTTTCTTTATAGTCGAACATCTTACTTGGAAATACTTAATACTATGGATATTTCTATGTACCTCTTATATCTCTATCTCGGATAGTTTTTTATAAGACTCTCAATAACACGGAATTGCCTACTAAGGACAGGATACCAAATATCCAAGAATAGTAAAGAATGCAGTAATTAATTTTAGAGATATAGTATACCCAGAAATAGATTTTAGACTAAAGTAAAGGAGAATCGCGATATCCTGATCGTGGATAAGAGACACCTTGAAAATCACAAAAAACGAAGTTGCCAGATACAGCCTCAACCCCTTAACCATAACCAGTATAGACTACTTGAATTACTATCACACGACTTGAACCTGCGGCCATCGTAATAAAAATTCAATGCTCTACCAACTGAGCTATGCACCCTGAAAAAGGGTTTTGTGAATCACTTGTAAGGCGAAGGAGTTCTTAATAAATCAGGGTCATTACTAAGTTTAAATTTACTCAGTAAATAAGAACCAAAACCTCGTTACTTTAGTCTTGTTTTTTGTTTTTTACTACGCTTTATATATAATACTGGAAACCCTTCCCTTGGTTCCTACTTTCTTAATTTTGTAAGAGGTGCTCTCGTAGACTTGCGACGTATGCTATATAAACTAAAAAGCCATAACTTTGTTTGTTTTTGAGTCGAGGTGTATCGGAGGACTGGGTTGTACTCTTGTAAATTTTAGGATGCTGGATCCTAATAATTTTATTTAGGTAATAGGGTATACCCTATTTCTTTCGTATATATTTACCTTGATTAGGAATATAGTTTCAGCTATTACTGCCCGTGTGTGAGAAACAGAATAATTAGAAAACTTTTGCTTGTACTTGTCGAGGAGACCTCTTGTTTTTATAAGGAGAGCTGCCTCGCTAAGTTGTTTGTGTATAGAGTAAAAAAGGAGTTCTCTGCCTGTTCTATTAGGGCCTCCCCCTTATTATCACGGTTCTCAATTCGGTAGCTTTTATTAGACGCTTCGGTTTACTACATAGGGTTCCGTTTAACTTTTTCTTAGCAATAAAATTGTATCATATCTTAAGAGAACTCTTAAAAGCTGTTTCTTTTTCTTAAATATAAGGGGGGACTCTTTAGTAAATTATTGGGCGCTCTGGTCTCAATCAAAGGATTTTATATCATTTTTCACTATACTTTATCTATGCGATTATATTTAATGAATCTCGGGAACATGAACCTGATGGAAAGTACAATTTCTGCGTTGAGATTCCTCAAGACACTTTTCAGATTCCAACCTTGTCCTTGCTTATCTCGGGATAAAATATATTGTAGTATTTAAAAAGGAACCCGCGTACTAATATTCAAAACGAGCTTTTACCTAGATATATACTAGAGTACTTGAAAACTAATACCATATACTAGGGATTCCACCCAGTTTAACTTCCTCTTATACGGGTTTTTAAGGTTTCCCACTTTTAGGATATCTCTTATCGAACACAAATGGAAAAAAAAAAAAAGAACATAAAGTATGAATTTCACTAGTAAGAAAAAATCTCTTTTGAAAACCTATAAGATGTAAACCATGTAACAGTAATACCTAAGACTAGGCACAGAGAGCGTACTCTCATTTCGCTGGGATTCTTTGAGTTCTCGGTTATAATAAAGAATAACACTTTGGTTTACTCCCTCTTAATCTAACTATAATAGAGTCTAAGCTCCACGAGTTCTTCTGTAGTAAGCTCAACTCGTACTCTTTTTCTTGTACTCTGTTCGTTATATGAATCTGTTTATGAATAATCAGCAGAAGTAAAAAAATTCCTCACTATACATCTGAGTTGGAGGGCTCTCCTAACTAAAAATTGAAATGACATAACGAATCGTTGGATTTGATAAAAGGATTTTCCTATACGTATAAACTAGCGTAATAGTGATGCTAAGCTGTAAGTAAAGGCTGATTAGTAGACACCTTTTAATAACTTTTCGGGTTGCTTTACCATATTGTATAAAGAAAGTATAAGACTCAATTTAAAAGCAAGGGTAAGTCGTGTTAGAAAAGAGGGTCATATCATTAAAGGAATCCCTTTTACAGTACGTAACTATAAGGGCACTCGTTATTATGCTAAAACTAAAAGATTTCACGAGCAAGGGGCATTCTCTAGCCCTGGTTAGGGGGGGGCCATAAGAAAGGTTTTTAGTATCCAAAGGCCCTAAGGTTAATTTAATAAACATTTCGAATTGTATATTAATACTAATATGCTTTAACAGATTCTATTTAAACCATTTACAGCCAGACTTCTACAAGAAAGATGGATTGTCTATTGACTGGTTATACTTGTGATATATCTTTAAAAGGTAGAGAATAAAGCCTTTAGATTTCGCTTTGCTAGGCACTATCTTGTTTATTGCGTTCCTGATGCAATAAAAATTTAATATAGTAACGGATAGCCGAATCTTAATCGAAATCTTGTGTAAAGGAATACAGCTGTATGTCGGTATTCCCGCAATTATACAAATAGTATTTACACCTGCCTCCCGTTCCGTTTAGTGGATAACAACAAAGAGTACTTTTATCTTATATAGAATAAAAATCGTTCTTAGTTTATGTTTTCCTTAGAAAAAAAAAAGCTTTCTTTTACATCAAGCAAAGCCTTTGAATTAGAAGAGTTTCCAAAATAATTTTAATTTGGCGGGAGGATCCTCTTAAAAGGAAATCCATTGTCTAAGCTTATACTTCTGAAAGAGGTTCTTAAACATGCTTGTAGCCCGTTAAAAGCTATCCAATAACTTGCGGATTAGTACAGTATACCAACAAAAATGCCTTTCTTTATTTATGAAAAAGTAGAGAAATTCATTACTTAGCCGCCAGAATGTCAATTTCCCTTTTGACCGTATGCAATCGTATAGTATTTGTTTTTCCTTTTGATCATCCTTATCGATATCGAGTTATTCCAATTTCGGTGTACATAAGTTAGTGTAATCATGAGCTTCTAATAATTTTGATACAAACCTCCCCAGTAGCAAACCTAGTGGAAGACCCCTTTTTATAGTTTCAGTGTACTTAATTTTTACCATAGCATCCGTTTGTGGATAAGGTAAAGATAGTGGAATGAGTGCAGTTTTTGGTAATACCTAATATATTTCATTGGAGTACCTAACGGGTTAATAGCACAAAGTCGACAAATTAAGATCCAGAGTCGGTAGAATAAGAATACGTTCTATAGTTTAAAGCCCTCACTACAATAAGATTGGCAACAATTACTCAAAGTCGGAACCAAAAAGCGTTAGATTGCAAAAACCCCATCTTGATATCTAGATATGGCTATTTAGAGTATTCTCATTTAGACCTCACTTCAAAATTATTTACTTTACCATTCTGAGCCTTTATGGGGGTTCAATTTTGACTTTTTAGTAGTATTCAACCAAACTACATTATGTCTTTCTTTTGCTACTTTTCATTTACCAGAGGACTAAATATAAATAGTGTAGGTAGGATCCCGTGTATATAAAATTAGGGGTATAACCTCTATAAAACATATTATTTACAAAACCCATAACAGTATAATTCATATGTTTCATAGCTATATTGCCAAGCCGTTTAACCAAATATTTAAATAAAAAAAGAACATATATCTAAAATTCCTTGTTTAGAAACTCCTAAATCTAAACACAGTTACGAATTAGATAAAGAAGGAATCTTGTAGAATCCTAATTGGAGTTTTCAAAAAAAAAAGGTGAATGCACTCTCATTTTTAAAAATATGGCCCACCCCCGGATAGTCTAGGACTGCTTTGGGCGTTTACCACGCAGGATAGCTTTGTTTTATCTAGCAGTTCGGGTATACTGTTGCTAATTCAATAAGCAGTATACTCGAATAGAACTCGGGTTAGGAAGCAATGAATAAGGAAAGGCTCCAATAAATAATTACTAAGTAATGCCGTCAAGAGTATAATTGGAACTAAAATGATATGTATAACTTCCCTAATAAAAAGAAAAAAGAATATCAGTAATTTTGTAGTCATAGCCTAAAGCAGGACAAGATAAATTTGTAGTTTACCAGAAATTCTTGTCTTCAGTCCCTAACTCTAATTTGGATAAAGAGTCCTGGTTAAAAGGAAGCATGATTCGACTTAGTGCAACCTCTTTATTACATTAAGAATTTAAAAGGGGTACCATGGGTTTCAGTTCCTCTACTACAAGCTTATAAGTGGGACCTATTTGTGTCGATTTTGTAATAGACGAGGGTCCCCAGTTGGAAAATTATATTAAGTTAGATTTTTTGTTAAAAAGGGGCCTCTAAATTACTCTCAGTCTTTTTTTATAATATATTTGCTCTTTAGAGGCAAAAAGATTCTAGAAATGGCATACATTTATCTGGTTTCCTAGCTTTTACAATTGGGAGGGCCCTGTATTGGTAGAACAGTTAATTGGTTTTAAAGATGGGTTAGTAAAAAGCATAGGATTGCAAAATCTATTAAAGAATGTAGTAAAACTTTATAACTGTATACATATAAAAAGAAGATCTAGGATTAAATTGGAGTACAAAAAGATAACTTATAAGGAGTAGCAATTAAGATTATAAATAGGAAAATTCGCAAACTTATGTTTGAGCGGGTAGCCTACCTAAAGGATTTTTTCTTTTTTAAAGTGTAACAGGGTTTTAAAGAATGCTACTATTTTTAATTCTTAAGAATTAAATTATACCCGTTTAAGAGAATAACTACTAAGTCATACGGGTGCCCTGAATATGCCCTAAATAGGGCCTTTAAACAAATTCCAACAGTACAGAGTACTTTATTAGAATATGTAAAGCAAAGGCTTCCGTTACTCTTATTCTTTTCAGGAACTAAGAAAGCTATGCTCGGGTTATTTGTAAAATTAAGGTTAGTATTAAGCGGCAGTTTTGCGCAATTCCTTCTTAAATTAGTGCTATCTTTAACCTTTTTCTTTTAAGAGTCTGATAAACCAGAAATCTCTTTATAAATATTCCTTAACTAAGAATTCTGGAGAATAACTACTCTTTTAGAGACTCCCAAAGAACCCCTAATTAGTGTTTCTATTAATAGACACAGTGATTACTTACTCCCTTCAAAGAGCCCTCAGCTTTGGTTAAGAAAAGGGTTCCCGAATAACCCTAATTTATACGTGAGCCTAGCATCCTTTGCTTAAAAGACCTCCCCTCCCCCGCAGCTACCTTTTTTTTAATCAAGAATTAAATTGCATGTACCCCAAAATATTGATGTTGTAAATTTGAGGGAAGCGGGCCCTCTTATAGAATTGGGATTCGAACCCCTACTTTTATACTAGGATTGGTTACTATACCTCGGTTAATTCTAAGCCTTATAAGTAAGGTCTGCTATGAGGTTGTATGGTAGACTGTAGTTAGATGATAAATTTCTTTCTATCTAAGTGATTAGAACTTTATTATCTTGTCTTTCGTAAACTATTTTTACTGTGTACTTTCAGCCATTTTGAGTAAAGTTACAGATTATTACTGGTCATAAAAGATATATGTTAGTATTTGCTAGGAAATTCCTATATTTAGAATAACTAGAACCTATACGCAAAAATAAGCAGGATTTTTCCATAACCAGAATACAAAGAAAATCATTTTATAGAGATTCTAGGTTCTTGTCTATAATCAAATACTAGATGAGGGAGTCCTAGAAACCTACTCTCAAACTAGCCACGCGTAATGGCAAAGAGTTACCTAGATTAAAGGTATGTAATTATTTAAACGGTTCTCGTTCCATCTGAGTACCCAGCCATGCTTTTTTAAGTCAATTTTCATGAATTCCTTAATAATTGAAATATTTATTAAATAGTAAAAACAACTTTCTAAAAGTTCTAAGTCTTACATCATTTTTGTTTATATGTATATATTATACGGGAATGCGTTAAGGGATGGGATATGCTTTCATTCATAACATAAAAATAACTACTAAGTAAGAGAAGCCCCAATAACAGTAGCCTCGAAAAGCTTTATATAAAGTACCAATATAAGATAAAGCCCATGTACCCGAACTATTAAAAGAGGCCCTTCTTGGGGGCACTACTACAAAAATCATAAGAAGTGTATTATCTTGATTAAAATACAATCGATTGAGGGTCTATAATTAGCATCCACGAGTATCCCTTTTCATATATTATAAAACCAGAACTTCTTCTGTGAGTGCTTTAGGCCAGGCCTCTGTCTACGTGTAAATAATTAGCTTTGAAAGCATAAGTATAGTAAAAAAGTATATCTTCTTTAAGAGTAAAGTCATTTTTACGACATCGAGATAAAAGAAAGTTTTTGGACAACAGCACAGTAGCTAATAACTTCTAAACAATAGCTATAGTAAAAGGTAACCACTCTTTATTAGACTTCAACACAAATATCCCTAAGAAAATATACGTATCACCTACAGTAAGAGACCGGGTAGAAGAGTCAATAAATTAATACTGGATCCATCCTAATGACAATTGGTCGTAAATGTGTAAACGGATTCATGATAATAGTGTCTTTTCACGAATTTATGTTTAATCGGTTACTAACTAAAGGTTCAGTCTTGACTTTTTCTTAGTAGTATAAATTACTTACATAAAACTAAACTCGTTCAGGCTTGTAATTCTAGCTCGATCTTATTTACTAACCCGGGGTGCCTGAAACAAAAAGCGGATTGAGGGTAAATTCTTATTAATTATAGGATTGGAACCGACGATATTTGATGACTTGAGGAGGCGTTTTACCACAAACACAAAAGCCCATGTAGTTAATGTAGACTACAAATCCTTTTATTTGTCAGAAAAGCAAGCAAAGTCATTGGACTCGGCTGTGTTAGCTGATATATAAAACCTTAAGTATAATATTGTTTTTACTGCTAAACCATTACCTTAGATTACTAACCCCCTCCTTTTTTCGAAACTCTAACCTTTACCGTGGCATAACATTTAGATAAGAAGTAAGAAGTATATTAAGTGCCTAGCATAAATAGCGGAAACTCCTTGATCTGAAGAAAGGCTTTCTTTATTTGTATTCATTTGAAATACCTTATACCTCTGTTTTAACTAGTATCCTCTGGAAATAACTATACTGTGTATACTATAACAAAATAACTTGAAGGTAAATCTAAGTCATAAGATTCATAAGGGAAATAATAGGCATAGCTCCTACTAGGGTCATAAGAAATAGGGTGCAAGGAGTCTATAATCCGGAATACTCAATACAGGTTAAGAATTTTATAGTAAATATTAACTCTTTTAGAAATTCACTTAAATAAAAAAGGTTCATAAAAAGAGTAAAGTTCCCTAAAGCGAGTCTCTAAAGTATGCTCTTGCAAGTTACTGAGGACTTGAACACAACAATAAGAGAAATCTCTGATTAAAACAAATAAGGATCCCGTACTGGAGGAAGTCAATCTAAAACCTATTAATTTCATAGATGAAGAGACCACATTTAACCTCTGGACAGCCTTTTTTCAAAAAGTTTTTTAATATAGATAGAACAAGGAGAATAAGTAACCAAGTAACCATAGAAGAAGTAGAGTACGAGCATAAACTTTTTTCTATAGGTAGGCTAGTCTAGAAGTCAGTTACACTGTAAAGAGAGGGCAAATCCCAACCAAGAGAGAGCTTAGGATAGTGAGAATAAGAACAGAAGAGGTTTAGAAGATAGGCTTTTGTAGGAGCTTAAAGAACTCTTATTAGAAACTGATAAGAAGACAAATAGAGAGCTTGGAAAGAGTAAACTGACTGGGATGGCGCTTCAAATTGGATCCACGAAACTGAAGGGACCTGCCTTAGGAATTGGGAAGACTTGACTATTTGCGCAAATAGATATAATAATAGGTGGGTCAGGCCTATTACCTTGTGCGCTTTTTTCTTTTGACTACATTATAGTGAAGATACATTTCTTTCTCAAGGTATTCATTGTTAGGAAGATAAGAAGTAAGCGCGTGCTATGCTAATAGAGAGCCTAGATAGTAAGGAGAGACAGGGAAAATTCTATACACGGACAGCTTTCTTGTCATTTTTTATATGGGTCAGACTCTTAATAAGAAGAAGCTAGAAAAAGCTTTTGCTAATTCGAAAGGAGGACTGCGTTACAGTATTCGATGGGAGGTTGAATAGCTAACACTTACCGATTTGAACTCACGCTTTTTCAGGTCTCGGTGGGATTAATAAGCCTGAGATCAACTAATTAAAGCTTTGGAAAAACCCCTTTTCAAGATATTTATTATAAGTTTATAAAGCGCCCTTACCTTACTAGGTTTGCAAGTCCTTGCATTTCATTTTTAGTGTCTTCGATAGAGCAGGTTATCCTTAATTAATAGGAAGCTTGATTTTAGGCTGTATGCCTAGGAGCCCCTGTTTTTTATAGTCCAAAGAATTTCCCTTACTTTGTTTACTTTGGAAACTCATAATCATAATTCTGAATCTCAAAAGTTCCGGGATATTAAAGTGTAAGTCTTTTACAAAGGGGTTCACAAGATTTTTATCTTAATCTTACTTATCTTAATCTTATTCCTGTATAATATCTTTTTTTTTAGGAAAGAAAGTACATATCCGATCCGATATATATTTAGCAAAGGCGAGCTTGAGTCAACATTTCCTAACCATGCCTAACTAACTAACTTTGTATTCTGTGAGCAACCCAAGTCTAAAGGAACTATGAATACTCAGATAGTACGATACCCTTTAACGAGGATAACAGAATCTTGTTTAGTAAGCTGCAGCTCTTATAATTTATTGAGTTATAGCATTTCTTGTTAGTTTGGCATTGAAAGATAATTCTCTTTGTTGTAGCTAAAGCATGTGGAGCTCTCTATCTTAGCAGTCTAAGCTCTTTCTCTATATCTTTGGGATAACAACGGAAACTCTATTTCTTATTCTTATAATTCCTTCTTAGTAAGCTCTATTTAACAGCTGGCAAAAGGAGTATTAGACAGAAACCCTGTTTTAGGAATAAAGTACTCAATAGCTAGGAAAGTTTATCTTGATGCTAGAAGGGATTCCGATCCAGATAGATAAGGTGTTAAAGAAGTTGTTCTGTCTTTGTTATTGTGTCAACTTATGGATTCCCGGAACCTGTATAGGACTTCCTGTACTCATTAGTACTCATTAGGACCCAACCGAACTACAAAATTCTCAGGTTCTAATACCACCAATCTAAGAAGGAACATTTGGAAATCCTCTTAAATTCCCTATACTCATTTTAGGAACGAACCTACTATAAATCCTCTTTGCTTGTAAAGTTACTCTTTCATTGCTAATGTCCTTACCGGTAAAGTATAAAGTATTAGACACTGATTTTCTTGGTAATGGACAGAGGACTCTCACTTTAATGCTAGCCGGGGCTGGAACAGAGAGATAATTCTAGTTACAGAATCTCTTATAAATGAGTCAAATATATGATATTCCCTTTGAGTGGAGTCCTAAATTCCTATTCTACAGCAAACAAACTGGAGTTTATTAGTTTATGAAGGAGTGAGAATTCCTTGTTTAGTTAAGGAGTAATTCCTTCTTTTAGTTGTAAAGCAGATAAGATAATCCTAGTTTTGTTAAGGCCGAGCTATGCTGCTAAAGGATTTAATTTAGGAGAACTAATTCTAATGGGATAGAAATAATAGAAGAATACAGATTATACTCTCTTTGAGAGGACAGTCCAAGCTCTTTGTAGTGAAACTTGCCTTCTGTGTAAACGGTAAAGGAATTGCTTCTAAAATTCTAAATCCTGGTTTTCTTGTAAAGCTAGGAACATTCTTAGTGGATATAGGAGTGGATATAGATTCATTGTTTGTTGGGATTGCAGCAAAGGATTCTATTCCTTAAAAGAGTTATTACCCCGATAATAAAGCTCAAAAGTCAAGGTTGTCCGTGGGAAAGTGTTCTAGCAGGCATTGGTAGCGAATTCTTCTGTTTCGGAAGAGTCCTTTGCCTAGTTACTCAAGTGGTAGTCCTTTACCGAGCAAATGCTACAAGAGTATAGCATTACAAACCAAAATAAAAAAAAGTTCTGTAGACTCCTTTGCATAAGATTTACCGGCTTCCACTGCTAAGATAATGAAATGAGAGTGTACTCAGTCAGCTAAAGCATATCTTGTTGGATTAAGTTCTATTCACCGTCATAAGAAGATTAAGAACATAAGAAAGTCCATTGAATTAGAGAGGGCTCCTTAATTAGTTTAGGATGGGATTCGGACTGGGCTCACAGGAATTTCCTTTAACAGCTCCGACTTGACTTACATCGGACTGCTATCAAGGCTAAGAAGAATAAGTAAGGTAAGGATCGTAAGAAAGCTATGACTAAGAAAGGTAGAGTAGTTAAAAGAGACTCTTTGTATTTAGTTGGCACGCTCACCTCAGTAAGAAGGTGATAAAGGAAGATAACAGATTGTATTAGTTCTTATCTTTGTATTGCACAGAGATCTTGAACACCCATAATGACAGGGACATAGTGATTAATATTTCCTTCTTAGTCAGTGTTAGTTTGTAGGTTACTAGGAGAGATGGTTTGTTAGAGAGATTGTACCAGCAAATTGGATTTAGAGTTACAGAGTGGCTAGAAGAGTACTTATATTAGAGTGTCCCTTTTCTTAGATTGGTTATAAGAATAAGTGGAGTTATTATCTATACATAATTCATTCTCCTTTACTCTTGACAGAGCATTCATTGGCTAGCATTCACAAAGCTTTCAAGTTTATGAGTTAATTTAAGTTTGGACCCTTCCTTAAGCTAGAGAGTTCATTCAAGAGATAGAGTTCCTTAAGCAGACTATCAAGTAAGAAGACTTGAGTTTAGGTTTAGACTGCACTAGCTAGAGATGTTATTAGTTGAGCTTTGGGACCCAAGAGTTACTTACTTCGACAGGCATTCAAAACAAAAGGTGAGTGTACCACAGTTCTGGCATTCAAGGGCTTATAAGGTTCCTAACTTTCAGAGTAGATAGATGTAATTCGAGTTAGGTAGTACCTTAGACTTAGATAGAGGATATTGAGTGTTAGTTAGAGAGAGTGCTATTAGAATTCTCCGACTGTTTCCTCAATTGACAGGGATCTTAGGTTTGGGTTAGAGCTATTGAACAACTTAGTTAGGTAATTCAGAACAAAACAAAGAAGAGAATCTGTTTCCATTGGAGTTGAAAGAGCTTGCCTTGGGATAGGTACATCAGCTTACATAGAAGCACAAAGTAACAGGTGGATATTAGAGTTAGGCCTTCAAAGCAGTGGATTATGAGTTGGCAGGCTACCCTTGACAGCTAAGATAGAGCTTTGGCCTGAATGAGTACAGCCTGTAAAACACAGAGTTGGGTTAGGATGGTTCCTTATTAGAGAGGTTTTCTAGTTATGAATCCGTTTATGCTATTCCTGCAATGTCACTTTAGAACAATTCTTTGCCAGCTAGAACTAGAAAGATATGCCTTGCATTTAATACACTTCCCTGAAAGTGCTGTCTACAAGTAAAGAAGGATTCATCGGTAAAGCTGTCTTCCGTCTCTCTAAATTCCTTCACTTCCAAGTCCAAGTAGAGATGCTTTTGGCTTAGCAGCCTTCCAAAGAGCACTGCATCCAAAGACCAAAGAGTAAGATCCTGAGGGATTATAGGTTTAGTTACTGCAATGACAAATTATGTTATTCCCATTAGACAAAGGATTTAGAACTGAATTTGTACACCCTGCAAAAGTACCTCACCAGGGTTAGGAATTGTTGATTTAGAGCCTTTCCTCCAATTCTTATTCGAATTAGAGCCCATTTTCCTAGTGATACATGCACCTCCCATGTATCTACATGTATCTATCTTACTGAAACCCAAAGAAGCCGGTTTCTGTTATGTGATTCCTATGTTATTTGGCTTAGAAGCAAAGATAGAGTTTGGTTCTGAAGTTGGTACTGCAATTAATATGTTTCCTTCACCAACCCTAGCGATACCATCACATTGCTCTGGGAAACCATAAATAAAATCTTTCAGAATCTATAAAGGTAAATATGAAAGATTTATGTATTCTGTCTTCTGTTATTAGAATCACTTAGATAAAAGAACGTACAAATCAACCCTCCTTTTTGTATCTATTCTCTCTAAGCTTTTGTAGAAGTTTTAGAGATTTCTGACAAGTGGTTAGAACAAATTGACAGGTTAGGTCAACTAGGTGATGGCTGCAGGTTCAAGTCCCAAAAGCCCTTCGTGTCAAATTGAAGCAAATGAAATAATTATATAGTTAAAGTGAAGAATTCTTAGCTATAAAGACTGTATTGATTCCAAGAAGTGTTTCTCTAATATTAAGGATCTTGACAATCTTGGATTGGGCAGGTTCCTTAGATTTCTTGAAAAAAGTACACCCAAAACAACGAACAGTCCAGGTAAAGAGAATAGTTTAGCCCCATTTTTATTCTATTCCCTTTTTACTAACAGAACGGGTCCGATTTAAAAATGCATTTACTCCTTTATTTACTCTTTTCTTGTACTAATTTAACACTTGCCTTAGAATTGGTTGATTTAACTACTAATATTAGTAGAAATTACACCCTAACTACTAATGGTTAATAATAAGGGTAGTTTTTATTAGAAGATTACTTCTTTAATAAAGAATACCCCACTTCACTTCTTTGCTAAAAAGTTGAAGTAAATAGCAAAAAGCATAGCTAGACATATTTCTTAATAAGTAATAAAAGTGTAGTTAATGTCTGACTTATTCTACTCATAACCAAGGAATTCTATCTTAAGTAGTCCATAGAGGGAATTACCCTGCTTATAAATTTATTGGCTCTAAGGCTTTTGAAAGGATGGAATTAATAGTAATTCGTTTTTCTTCTGTAATAGTAAAAATTTTTATGCAGAGAAAAAATATATACAAGTGAACCTTTACTTGAATTCTCTTAATAAGTTTAGTGTAAATTCTTATAAGCAAGACCTGTACTTTCCTATAACTAAAAGCACAGTCGTGCCTTGAACCCTTAAGGAGATCTTTAACTCAACAGGGATTTTATTACTTAACTGGAGACCCTAACTTCTTGCCTTTTCTTGGTTTAATTTTAAGAATAGGGCTTCCTTTTATTTACAAATCTTAATACAGGCGCTCTCTAATTAAGAGTAGTCAACCTTACAAATATTGGCTATTAAAAAAGTCTTTTTATAGTTTAAAACAATAGATCCGTATTCTTATAAATAAAAGTAAGAAACAAGTGGAGTCCTTGCTATATTGTTATATATTCAAGGTATATCATTAGAAGAGGTTTTCTATGAGATGAGTAAATGCCTATAATTAAAAAAGCTAAACCTGTTCCATGTCTCTTGAAAAGCCCTTGTTCTTTTCATTTGTGTTATTCGTCAGTAATCTGGGGCATCCTCTAACAAAAATTTGAATAGTACAAGTTATAATATAGGACAAAACCCATCTCATATGCTTCTTCAAAATAAATCTCGTTTAGATTACCTTTATTAAAGCGCTAGGAATACGATCGAGTGTTGGCCCTAAATTTACTAAGAAAGGGTTTTTGAAATTACTTATATACAAATAGATTAAAAATCCTGAATACTTTCTTGTATTCTTTGCAATGAAGGGTAGTAATAAAGGTTGTTTTACACTCACTGGACTGGGTACTACAGAAACAAATTTTAGTATAAGACATGAAATGCGTTATGTAAATGTGTTAGCTTAAGAAATAATTAAGTAGATTTAACTACAACATGTTTGTTCAGATCTTTTTTCGACACTATGCTTTTTTTTTTATTTCTAAAAATCCAGTAAAATTTCTAATAAAGTTGGGCTTCCTTACCAATAAAAATAACCGAGTACTAGTCAAAATTGGCTATTATATGAGCTCTATTTCTCTTGATTTTACAAAAAAAAAGAAAAATAACCCGAATCTAAGCAGCGCCACACAGTTGATATTTTGGAAAGGGCTTAAAATGAGTCAACAAGGTATGAGATGCTTGGTTGCAGATTGTAGAAAATAGATATGACTTCCCTTTATTCGATATTATGAAACCCCCGGTTTATTATAAATAAATGAAATTCTTTTGGTTACTAATCTCGAATTTCTTGTTTGTTACTCTATACTAATTAACAATTTTAATAGAAAAGTAATACTTATATCCAGTAATTCCTAAGGTTTTGAACGAACTCCTACTTTTACTAAGAAAACTGGAAAGATAAACACTTATAATTCAAGTATTAGCAAAGTAACTCTAGTGTATTATACTGAATTACTCATTGCTATTCTTACGAATTTATAAGTACTTACATGCCAAAACCCGTTTCATAAAAGGAAATCCTTGTTTTGTAAAGCTAGAATAATAAAAAATCCAATAGTTGACTAACTGCGTATTCTAAAGAAATAAAAGTCCCAAAAGAAATAACGGAGTAATTTAAACTAGACGAGATCCTTGGAGAGCACCCAAAGCTCCGTAATATATGACGTAAAATCATAGGACTTATTATATCCATTTTTTAGATTAAAAAGCTATAAGAATACCCCAAGGAGATTTCAAATAGCTATCTTCGGTTAAAATTCTTTTTACAATAGGCAATTCTTACTCGTATATTTTTATTATTTATAAATTCTATAATATCAATAACAAGGAATTAAATTACTTACGAGATGCCTAGGAAGCGCGGTAAAAGGCTTTATTTCAGTACAAAGTAGTAGGAGGTAACAGCTAAAACTTCGTGGATATTGAATCTAGAATTTAGAGCAGGTAATAGTAACAAGTAAAAGGGGGCGGCTTACTCTACAATATTTTTTTACAAAGGCTTCAAGTACAGGGTTAACATAAAAGGAATTTCGAAGAGATAGTTAGTGAATTTTTAAGGAGATTCAGCAAGACAGGGGGAGGGACTAAGCTTTTTCAGTTGTTAAATGAAACAAGATTTCAGGGAAAGTAGAATTGAAGTATTGTCAATCAAATAGGATTCTTTCCTTTCTAATCTGCACAGGTAAATGCTAACAAGAAACAGGGATCTTCTATAAAGAGTAAAAACATCAGTTAAAGCATATATTAAGGAAGAGGTCACTTCTTCCTTTGTTTCCGGACGGATCCATAAAGTAGGGATAGTTAGAGAATTCCGCTTGTATAGCTTACACTTCTTCTCTCAAGGTGATAAGTAATTTTTAGTAGCAAACAAAAAATGAAGTTGTATTTTTCTTATAAGCCTGGATCTAGTGTAATAAGTCACTAGGGAATTATAATAACAAAAGCAGCAGCTATTTCTTTGGGATTTTAAGTCTTAGATATTCCTCAAAATTTATAAAAGTAAACCCTAACTAAAAGGAGGTTTTAGACAAGGAAAGAGAAATTTCTGGGAGCTTTTCGAAAGTAATTTTCAAGGTAAGAATTTCGTGTTGCAGAGTAATTCATATTAGGTAAGGGATTTTATAACAAATGTCTTACTGGATTTCAAACTAAACTAAGAGACAGGGCTGTATAAGACTAAGACTAAAGCTAGAAGTATGAGGAACCCTAGGTACTAAGACCCTAGTTATAGAATTTCTTGTGATCCTGTAAGAAGCTAGAAAGGCTTGAATGTACTCCCCTTTACTTCCTAAAATGGAAACCCTTTTCTACAACTCTTACTGAAATGACTTGATCTGATCCCAAATAAATAGCGCAGGACTCCCTAGATAAAGTAAAGTCATTTTATTGGTAATATAGAACTTCAACGAAAAAGTACTCGTTGGGCTTTAAACTAGCTTATAAAGGCACTCTTTAGGACGCCTACGCTGTAGTAAAATAAGTTATATCAAGTTACACAAGGGTCGGTTTTAGTAGCAAAACTTAACAATTACAAATAGAAATGCCTAAGGGGGTTCCTTGTTGTTTTGTATTCTGGAAAAGGCAATGATCCTCCATAGAATAGAAACCAGAAAAGAGAGCCACTAAGAATCTGTCCCAACAGAAGCAGGATTCTTGAGTATCAATATCCAAATGAAAGTAAAGAAATATAAGTCAATAGGTTCAACACTACGTCGGTAGCTATTTATATATTACACAAAATCTTATGATCCGCCTTCTACATAACCTTTTGTATGGATCAAGCCTCCTTATTTTGGTGTTTTTGGTCTACTCTAAGCTAAGTTATCCTTTACACCACAATTAGAAGAGAACTTAAGTATGGATGATAGGCCCAAAAATAACTAATATTAAGGTTATTATTATAGCGATCCGGATATATCATCATGATAAAAAGCTGTGTACCCCAGCAAATGGGCCCTTTATACCCCAACGTCTTCAAAAAAATACAGAAGATAAAGTGAGTGTTCCTACGCCGAAACTTCTAAGTTATGTTATAGAGAGCACTAGTTTACTATAGGCCTATATTTGTCTATTGGTATTCCAATCTAACAGCAATTTCTAAAATTCAAAAAAGGTTACCAATTAAAGCAATTCAATAGCTAGTCCCAAGGGCTACCATTCCCAGATTCATCAATTTTTTCTAAGGGAGTTAGTACTTATATTTAGTAATTTAGCTACAACTACTACTACTCTTAGTTAATCAAAGCGCTTCTTTTATTAAACTCTTTCTTAACTCTTTCTAAAGAATCTGAAAAAGGAACCCTAGTAATTATAGAGCAGTCTTTACCAAGCTACTAACTGGGATAATGAAATGAAAGCAAAAACGAAAAGTAAACTTGTCCTATTAAAACTAAGGGATACTCTGTAGAGAAACAAGTTTTTTTATTGTTACTAAAGAGAGTTCGTACTCCTCTAATAGAACTTGATTTATGTGCTACCGTAAATTGCAGAACTGACTGTATATCATGTGCAATCTCTCACAAGCATAAGGAAGACTATAAAATTAAATAGTATCTCGTATTCCTAAGTAGTTTATTTAGTAAAGAGTAGTTCTATTTTATGACTAGTAAGTATTGGCAGTTTGTGGAATATAGCGAAGCGGTAAAGCACAGGTTGATGGAATCCGCATGTATGGGTTCGACTCCTATTTCCTATGATCTCTATCTATTGCTTTTGAGGGGAGTGCCCAACTCAGGATTTCTTCGGCTACCCCTCCCCTATACTATAAGTGAGTGCTTAGCATATAGAATTGATTCAAATTTAAACTTTAGAGACCCTAATTAATGCGGGTAAAACTTATTGAGTATTTGTCAGACTCTCTGAAATGAGAAGCACAAATATACCAATTCGTGGGTTCAAGTCCCCTTACAATTAACGGCAGGCCCCTTAACGAATACCCTTAAAATTTCACTTAGTATAGTAAAGAACCCCTATCTTTCATTGAAAAACTAACAGGTGGATAACCTGAATCCGGGTAAGTTTGACGCAAAATACAAAAAGTTGTCGATGTCAACTCTTGCCCAGATTTATTATCGGTAGGACACCGGCGTCATACATCTAAAGGCATTGGTTCGAAGCCCGCTCAAGTCTAACCTTTTGCAGAATACCGTAACAAGGATTTTCCTTTGTTCTGAAGTCGAAAGCCAGTCGTTCTTAGATTTTTAGTTAAGCCAAATCCCCCTTTTTCGAGTCTCTATAGATATTTGCAGAGTTGATTAGTCTATTCTTTATCCCTGTAAAAGCTTTATAGGTCTAAAGTCCGTGAGTCATGTTATCCCAATGCAGTACATAATCGCATAAGTGAACGAACTCCTTTTCCTGACAAAAAAGAGATCTCCAACCCAAGGAGCCACCTGAAATTCGGGGTTTTCCGCTGCTTTACTAGTCTTGTAATTTAATAAAAAAATGAACCTTTCAAGAATTAACATATTTCGTTTGGGTAACCTGTTACTAAAGAAAAGCCAGCTTTAGCTTAGTGTAAGTATACTACATCTTAATAATGAGGCGTAGGAAAGAGAATTCCCTAGTATCTCTTGTTTATCTGGACGCAGTTTACAAGGAGATAAAGAGCTTAGATAGAAATTAAACTTTAGTAAAAGTATACTGTTAATGTCACATTAGCGAATGGAAACTTGTCAAAGAGGGTGTCCGAGTTCTTATTCGATACTATAAATCCAGGGTCTCTCTTTTTGAGGGTTACTTTTTATCCAGTTGTTAGAACCTAATAGAAGTCCCTTAATTTAAGTTTAACTAAAAGGGGCTCGTGTACAAGAAGCTTAAACCCCGAGCCTAACAAAAAGAATACTTAGCTACAAAGACTGGATTTTAGAGATAATTAAAGTAAGCCCTAAGACTCAGCCCACTTGTATAGGAAGGGCTATAAACTAGAGTGCCAGTTATCCCAAGATACGCTTTAATGGGAACCCTTGTGATTAAGGTTTCGCTTATTAAGCCCTTATTACTTGAAAAAGGTTTTTAGACTGTTACTTTCTCAGGTATGTATATTCCCTGTCTTTGCTTGGTAAACAATACACTTAACAAAAACGATGCAAAGAGCAGGTTTAATGAAGAGGGAGCTCCTCTATTCTCAATAGGCTCTCCTAAGTACCATAACAAGAATTCCTTACAGATGCAAAAATTAGATATAAATGGGTGTTATATACATGAGTCTAGTAGGTATGGAAATATAAGTTTAATCCAAATTCGATAAGTCTTTTTTTTACTAAACTAAAACCACCCATTTAAGTTATAAGTTTTATAGAGTCATTAGAACAAAGCACTGCTTAACTAAAAGGCATCAAAAAGGTAACCTGTTTAAAGAAGAGTATCAAGGAACCCGACGGATTTCACGCAGTACCCAAACACCTTTATTCAGGCTTAGCTACCAAATATCCAAAAGTTGCTTATAAAATGGATCCTAGTAAGAAGTATTTTTAGTTTTTATGTAGTAAGTTTTTTTTTTTACAGTAATTCCAAGAATTTGCACAGGTTTTATATCGTTGTGAGATATACAAGGGCTCAATAAAAGTATTGACAATTGAAGGGTTTCCTTTATAAATCAAGGACCGCGTACTCAAAATTAGTCTAATATTAAGCTTCTCAAATACGAACCAGGGTATCCCCACATATTTAATTAAGGTATTCTTTACCGGGAATAGCTTATGTCTTGATCTCGAGGTTTCTTTAATTTAGTCTTAAAGTGTGTATTCATGATATAATGTATGCCTACTTGCACGGAATATAGGAATGTCTGATAACTAAAGTAGTGCTATTTATATTCGTGTTGATTCCTAGTTAGGACACCAGGACCCTCTAAAAGGGGGATCCTTATACGCATAATGTACTTTATGAAGTTATGATAAAAGCGGAAGTTAATACTTTTTCTCGAGTATTCCCTTTGGTATGGTAAATTCAAAAAGAACCCCGCAAAAACTTGTATAACTGATTTTTTTCATTCTTAATTAGTTAGAGCATAACTTTATTTTACTAAAAAGAACTGGGTGGGTAAAGCATGGATACACAGGCATACATGTCGTAGGTTCAAGTGGGTTAGGGTCTCTTTCTTCTTTGTTGTAATCAAATAAGAATAGGTACAGAATGAATACGGAATAAAGAGCTTATAGAAGAGTCCTCATGACTAACAAGTGATGCGTAGGGAACCTCTCAAGAAGGGGCGCGATAATCTAATGTGGAATACTCTTTTTTTATACAATGTGAAGTACTTTGGTTGTCCAGAGCTGCTTTTTGTTATGTTGGGTTTTCCCTATCACGAAGTTTAAATGCAAGAACTTTTTATTAGTAGAGGCTTCTTTGAAGGATTTATACTCTAAATTATTGTAAAATAGCTAAGGGACTTCTTGAGAGTAGAGGTTTCAGTATGCTTATATCTTATAGAATCCTGCCTAATTACTTAACTTTATTATGTCAATTCTAAATTTTATAAAAGATGTATATAGAAAAATCCTTTGTAAAACACAATAAGTGGGGTTAACGTTAATTATAGTTATTTATAATAAATTCATATTTAAAAGAACTTCCTATTCAAGACTTTAATCTAGAACCATATTAAATAAAAGGAAGGAATCTCAATACAGACACACAGATTCACTTAGCTCTTGAGGTAGCCGGGACTCTTACTATATTGATACAAAAATGTAGAAATAAACTCTCTTAACCATTAGTAAAACTAAGCTTTCCGTTTACTTACTAGTATACTTACTATTGGCAGCTTACCTCCTGCTTTACATAAGCCAAGGGAGAGGTGAAAGCGGAACAAAGGTTGAGCACACTTTACTTTAATGGCAGGTTAGGAAAAACTCCTAAATTTTTAAACCCTTGAGAAAAGTAATTACATGCGAAGCATAACGCCCGACGGTATACGGGAGATGGGCAAGAACTAATAAGCTAGGCTTATCATAGGATAGGCTGGACACAGGACTCGTATTTTGAATAGACAGGATAACACATATACCCAACATATTCTTATGACTTACTTGTTTCTTATGAGCTTTCATACTCTTCATAGCTTTAATCTAAGGAGCTAGACTCTGTTGTATCTGTTAGTTTACTCTTCTTAAGGAGGATACTACCTGTCTTATGGGCTCCATTTCTTCGTAACCTTAGATATAATGTATCAAAATGTCTGTTTATTAACAAGTCAATTTGTTAAGGGCAACTAAGAGGACTCTGTATCATGCAGTTCAACGAGAAAACCCTCCTTTACAGCTCAAGTCAAGAAGAGTTTCTAGGATAACACTTACTTATCAGTTTGCGATTATCTGGCATGATGCTAAATAAGCAACTCCCGCCTCTTACTAAAGTTTATAAATAGAAAAAGTATGCCTTTTTTGTTTGACCCCTATTTCATTTTAATAAGTTTATTACAGAGGAATTATTTATCTGGAAAGGAGTAAAATTCACAGAGTTGGCACTAACTTGAGTGGGACAAAAGCAAACAGGACTACTTGCTAGTCAAACAAAGGCCGGTACCCGGAATCTGGGTTGATAAGAGAATCTCAATTACTAGTAACATAAGGAGCTTTTTGGCTTTTAGCAAAAACCGTTTACCCTTAATAGAAAGAGGGGGGGGCTATCTCCTATCCGCATCCCGGGAACTATAGGCATACTAAAATTAAGTCGACTCCTTTTTTTATTTGTTTGAGGATATATAGCATGCAATTTGAAAGACATGCAAGAAGTTTAGTTAAGTAAAGGTAATTCTAGTATTTTACCCACCAGAAGTAAAGAGCAGTTTATCGCTACTGTAATTAATAAACAAGGTAAAACCATACTGCTTATACTCAGTTCAACAAAATATATTTGGTTCTTTTGTGAAAAGTCTAAAAAATCAGGTCTTCCCAAACTAAAAAAGATAGATTTCTTCACAAAAACAAGGTGGCGCTGGAATATAGACGTTGAGAGGGGATAAAATCCTAAAGGAAATACTGCCTTAGGCAAGTGGAAAGAGAGTCTCTCAAGCTATCTAAAACATAAATATTATTAGACAAAACTGGCTATTCTCTATAAAAATAAAATACATAACAATTTTTTATAATTTTAAATGCATTTACTTCTGTATTTTTTAATTAACCTCACTTAAAAGAGATTCGTACTAGGTCTATCTATAAACAAAATCTAAGGGAGTCCCATCCCACTAGACACTTCAAGAATTTTATATTTGATCGGACTGTTTAGTTACACTAGTGTTGAGAGGTTGAAAAAGATTAAGGACATTGACACAAATCAGTATAGGGGCTAAGTACTTTAATAAATAACTAGGAATCGTAACCCCCAAGATCCCACTGAAGATAAAAGAAGAAACCAGATA
Organism: Pelargonium australe; assembly: GCA_036897465.1. Lineage (NCBI taxonomy): Eukaryota > Viridiplantae > Streptophyta > Magnoliopsida > Geraniales > Geraniaceae > Pelargonium > Pelargonium australe. The sequence continues at coordinate 47,322 of JAYMTH010000029.1, forward strand.
TAAAGAGGATCGCATCTATGGAAGATAAGGATCATACGACTTGAACCCGTGACATTCCTACGAGGATTTCCCAGTTCTACCGCGGATCCATTTATACATTTTTTTTTCTTATTCATAGGAGTTCTATTGGCTAGAATTTTTGAACTGATTTTTTCTATTTTAGTGATTTTGTGGTTGATAGGGTTGAAACGGACCTCTTAGTCTGAGATTACTTGGACTTTCTTATATACTTTATATATACTTATAGATATAATACAAAAAAAATTAGAAATTAATTATCTACAGAAAGAAAATTCGAAAGGCAAAAGGATACCCTAGTCTGCGCTTTTACTAGTTTGTGTTGGGATTAGAAACTTGGTATGTCTATAAGAAATTAGCAACTTGTTACAAATTAGGATACTAAAAAATATGACTCTTTAAGGCCTGAAAAAATTCTTGTTATTGTTAATATATATAGGGTCCTCCTCAGAACGAAGTAAACCTATTAGTTTAGTGTAGTTATAAATATGAGGAATAGCAGCAGCTTTAAGAGAGGAATTAGAGGAATTCAATTGTATGCTTTTTTTTTAGGTATCCCTGTAAGTTACCCGGTAGATAGTACTTTTTCTTAAAAGAAGATAAGAGATGTTTTGCATTTAATTAATTTAGTAGAAGTATCCTTGATAAGTAAATTAGATAAAATAAGGAATCAATCTATAGACAAAGCCTTTTCTATACTGAGTTTCGCTTTAACAGGGCAGGACTCTCTCGTCACAGGGTACTGCGTTTAAGAAGAATCCAGAATATTAAGGAATCCCTTGTCTTATAGGTCCATTTAATATAGTATTTCCCTTGCTTTTTCCTACCTGATTATATAGTAGCCGCCCCTTGTATAGTATGGAGTAAAAAAAAATGCGTTGCATGAAAAGGATTCGCCCAAACCGGGAGGATTGGATTCTATTGATCCGATACTGAGAGATTCAATTTATAGCTAATTGATAAGGCGTATTTACTGCACTTCGGTATCCCTAAGTATTAGAATACATGTTTATATATCTTATCCAGAAATCGGAGCACATATATAGCACATATATACTAGAGTCCCGTGTGACTTTCAAAGCAACAGCAATCCGTGGGACTAACCAGGCAGATCTATTACCAATTAAGTAGGAACTTATTCTAAAATTACTTTATATGACATAAATTCAATTTAATACTAACTTGCGCCGCCGAAGATAGGGAGTGCGCTACAGAATGCAAGTCTAGCTCTTAGAATTAAGCTCGGTATGAAAGGAAGTATGAATAAGAAACTGGGGCTAATGTAAGTATGTATACTCAATACACCGTCATGCGTTACCTTCCCTCTGCTGCAAGTGGGAAGAAAACTACCCATTCACTCTCGGGCTTACTCCTTTCTCTAGTAAGAACAACTAAGAAAGCAGTCAAGATACAGAATCTATTAGCTATGAATAAGATAGGTATGGTACAGAATAAGAGTAATAAACAAGGAAGACTTTCTTAAGATATTTACTCAGTTTAAAGTAATGCAGGGAATTCTACAGGTTAGGCGTTTTGCAAAGTATACCGGGGATTCCTTTCTTGTATTAGTGTAAGGTAATACTAACAATATACTATAAGGCATTAACCTCCCTCGGTACCATCTGGGTCGGTAAGAAAGCTGTACTCAATATCCCTCTAGGGCACTTTCCTACTCTACTATACGATAAAAGCAGAGAACTAGAGGAATGCGCTTATTAAGAAGTTTTATTCTTATTTGTAGTACCTCCTGTTAATTCTCTCCTGGAAAGCTCATTAATAGATAGTTTCTGTAAGACTTAGTATAAAAGGGGGCTAGATATTAGGAATTCCTGAATGCTAAGGCTTTCTTAAAACTGGGGATTTGCTTTCATGCTCTCTTAGAGGTAAGCAATTTATGAGAACGATAAATGAACAGAGTATCTAAACAGCAGATAAAAGGAGTCACTTTTGGATTATTCTATTTCTTTTTTATTAAGAATCTTTGGTATTTTTTGGAAGTATTTACGGAAAAGGATTTTCTTGGTATTTCTTTAATCCCTGAATTTATTAGAAAAGTTTCAGTTTGTTTATTCTTGATCTTGGTCCTAGTGTAATATGGTATATATTCTAATACTACTAAATGCAATGCCCTCCCTACGCAAAGCTTCAGTTGGGTAGATGCATTCATGTATATACTACTAAGGTTCTCCTCCTCATTTAACGATAAAAGCATAAAACGGGAGGGAATAACCTTAACAATCTATAATTAAATACAATGAAATAACTACAATACACTAGAATACTAAATATCTATTCATAATCTAAGTAGTATGTATTCCTTAATTATCTATTAAGTATCTCATCTCAACAATAGATAAATTAAGGAGTAATACAAAAGCTATAAAGAATACATTAGCTACAGGCAACAAACAATAAGACATAAGACAGGCCTTTCTTCACCAATCTTTATTTTCTCCTTCTCCTCTAAGTCTCTCTGCCAATATAGTTTCAGTCCTAAGAACAGAGGTATTTCTAGCGCTCTAAGGATTCTAACTCTCAAGAAAATGCAGAAGTAAAGAAGTCAATAGAGTCAGTAAAAAGTGGAGGGGCTTGTCTTATAATGTGTGGTATGTACTATCTAGTCTACTACAAGCACTAACCTCCGTCACAAAGTTTCAGTCGGTAAGGATGCTGAATAAATTCTCTAAGTTACTTTCCTCATTTAATGATAAGCACGATAAGGTAATGAGGGAATACCCCTTGAAAACTCCTATACTCCCTAGACAACAAGGAAGAAGAAAGAGGGAATACAAGGTTCCATATCCCTAAGAGCTCCACAAAAATCCTAGTAGTAACATAAAGCAGCAGGTCTAGCTTTTCATTTTAAGAAGAATCTAGCTCATAAGAAGAAACACCAAGTCAAGCAAAACTAAAGAAGTCACTCAATATCAGGGGTGTAGTTACAAAGAGTGCAGGCATAGTTCTAAGGAAAGGTATGAAGAATAGGAAGGTAAGAGAGTCTCTCTTTCAATTTTAGGGAGCAAGTAAAAACGAACTCGAAAGCTAAAGTACTAGTTTTCCGGTAAATGAACTAAAGTTGAAGTCTGTTTTTGCTGGTGTTGTTGCTGCTAGTGTAAGATTGACTATTAGAATACTAAAAAGCCTTAACCTCCAAAGTTTAGTCAGTAACATGAATTCATGTATGCACTTATAGGGTTTCTTTACTCTGTTAGTGATAAGTACAAAAGCAGCAAGAGGAATTCTTCTTTAAAGAGTCAGTTCTTAGTTTGTTATTTCCTGTTATGTCTAGCAAAAAGGAAGTAAGTAATATAAAACTGCAAGGAAGTTCTTTAATCGTAGCATAGTCTGTGTTCTGGGAATGGATCCCGGTCCTTAGGCATTAAGCATTTCTGAACAAGTGAAAGGTTCCCCGGCCATTAACATTAATAAGAAGGGAAAGCTGTCCTTTGTTGCAATGCAAGTGGAGTTGAAGGCAAGTGAAGCTTGTAGTTTTGTAAAGCATAGATACATGAACTGGAGTTGTTAGAGTTATAATGGAGGCATCTCTTTCTTTCCTGTAAGCAAGAAAGTTTATCTTGATGCTATGCTAGAAAGCTTTATTCCGATCCAGATAGAAGGAGTTAAAGAAGCTATTTGACTTCTGTCTTTGTTATTGTCTTGAGGGAAAAGTTTACTTTTGGAGGATTCTATTTTATTTCCTTGCCGAACCGGGTAAAGTATTCTGTAAACCAATCAATACAGCTAACGCTCTTAAGAACCCAACCGAACTGTAAAACCCTCTGTTGTAAGCCGGCCCGTGTTGCTCTGTACTATCTTAGCTGTCGAAGTCAAGCTAATCTAAGTCTATAAGTCTAAGGAACACGCATGCATGCTTTCCTGAACCTGCCCTAACCGGGTATTTGACTTCTTGTACTCATTCTTGTGCTTGACTGTACCAATATTCCTTACCAACTTTAGGAACTAGACCTCTTAGAACTCTCTAATCCTAGGAAATGACACATACACAGACTCTGAAATATAATGTACTCATCTAGTCAGTCACCAGTTAATGAAAGCAATCTTGACAGTTCCCAGCTCGAACCTAACCACTTTCGGTGTTTTAAAATCAATCCCGTTCCGGTAATTTGATGGTATCGCTAGTTTCTGATTTACCAAATCTTGCAAAACCAAAGAATATCTCAGTCCTAAGAACGAAATAGAATCCGTTATTCAGCTACATCTGCTATCCCAGAAAGTAATGTAATTTATTACTCTCCTTTAGGCAACAAAGCTACAATTAATTAATAGAGTTCCCTGGAATCCAAAGAATTCTCAAAACCAAGACCAAGAATAGAACTAATACAATTATCTCCTGCTATACACAATTATCGAATACTCCTCCTCGCTTTATAGCTACAACAAAGAAGACAAAGAGCTTGCTACAGCTTGCTTTACCTCAGGAAATAGATTCAGTTTCTGTTATTCCTGCAATGTCAGCCTGGTTTAGAACAATCCTCTCCAAGTAAACTTGCCTTCTTAAATCGGTTAATGCTTAGACTTAAATCTGTTCTCCTAAATCCATTAGACATGAAAGTGAGATTCCTCTAAGCTCATCCTCTAACAGAAACTGTATTGTATCTATCATGTTCATAAACTCGAATACTAATACAAAATTGTCAAGCCAAGCAAGCTCGCCTTTGCTTACAACAAAACTACGAAACCCAGAATACAAATAGCTACAATTATTATCCTCATAAAGCTCTCTAAGGAAAGAAAAGAACTTCGTACCTTGTTTACAAACGAACTAAGAGCTACAGAAGAACAAAAGAAGAATAAAGCCAAGAATACATTAACTCCTTTGCTTTACAGTTACAGAATTAAGAGCTACAAGAAGAGACAAGTTCTTTCCTAAACTATCTGAAGGAGTAATCTCGGGGACAGGGAACTCTAAGCTAAAGGAAAAGGAATTAGTCTGCCCAGCAATTTCTTACGTTTTTCTTATACATTCCCATATATTATCTCTGAAACCGCTTTTGTTAAAAGAGTAGTATCCATAAAAAGCAATTAGATTAACTTGCTTAAAGAGAGTTAGAGATAGGGGAACCTTAAGGATAATTCCTCTTGCCTTTATGTGCTTATCGACAAGGAGGATATAGCTTTAAGCGATAATTATCCTTCTACCTGACCGGCACGTAGTAAGGGAAGGAAATGCATAATAGTACTGTAGATAGTTAAACTACACATTAAAATACCTACAACATCAAGATCAAGAAAAAAGGCTTTCACTTGACTTCATTTACTTTTGATTACTGGACTCCCAGCTTTCCTTAGCCTTACTTTATCACTAATTGGAAACACAAAGGGGAACCTGGCAAAACATGGGAACAAACCCTTTAAACTTTAAAAAGCTACTACTTCAGGAATAAACTAAGGGATTATACAGTACCACTAGGAAACCCTTTTCAGTAAAAGACTTTCCAGAAAGACTCATGATTATGAATACAAACTAAATCGAACAATATAAAAGTTATTATCTAAAATGCCTTTTATCTCTAGTTCAAGTATCCCCTTTTTAATAAGCTGTTTCATTTGACTCAGAAAACAGTTTCCTATATTCTAATTTATTACTTTACTTTATTTACTAAAGCCCAAAAAAGCAAGTAAACTCCTTAGCTAAACCTACTTAACAAAACCTACTTAGAAATTCAAGGATAAGATAAAGAAATCCCAATAAAATTCTAATAAATACATACTAAAGAAAAATAAATACAGATGAATATAGAATAACCTTTAGATACTCTGTGTTTAGGTACTTCCTGTAAGCTGTTGATACATATTTAACCCATAAAATGTAGTATTAGCCCTACTTTGAATTATAGATATAGACCTCAGCCCTTACAAAGTTTTCTAATTCCTTAGTCTTTCTATTTTATCTACTTAGAATGGAATCCTAGCATGACATAAAGCAAGGCAAGAAAGCTCCTTACCTTTACTTGGAGAACCTTTGTCTGGTTCAGCAATTCTTATACCATCTACGGAATTTGGGAGTCTAATACCTACAGACTAGAAAAGCCAGCCTGTTAATTAAAACTTCCATTAAAGCTAAGGATACTGACAGGGAACCCCTTTGGTGTATTCTGTATTATAAAATTGAGAAGGTAAATTACTCTTGCTCTCTGGTCTTATCGTTTAAGAGTATATAGCCTTAGAAGAATCTTGAGTACATCCCTCTTACTTACCGCCCGCAGTCTTACGGAAGAGGGTTAAAGTCAGATAGTCTTAAGTTTAGGCAACCTCGCATTATTGATACTCCCAAGAAGAATACCCCAAACAGCTTATTAACTTGCTTGTTCTAAGAATACCTAGCCTCTTTAGACTCCAAAAAACTAGGAAACCCTTCAAATTCAAATGCCTTAACGGAACCCTGTCTTATTCCTTTCGTAACGCTTTAGAGCATTATAAAGTTCTCTATACCCTGTATTATTTTACTTAGTGTTAATTCCGGTCGACACCCGTCAAGCAAGTATTCCTGTAGTTTTATATTTATTGTTCAATAAAGTAGAGTTTTTTTGTTCGATTCGATACTGACTAGATTTCCATTAGTAGAGACCTATGAAGAGGCGGAAATAAATAGGTAACGGCAATCTAAATAAGCGTGTACTTTCCTAAGTGTGTAATTAGATTGAATGCTTCTGAAATGCAAGAAATAAAAGGTATTGAGTATAGGAGGAAACTCCGTATACTGAAGCGTCCGAGCTAGAATTGATAACAGCTAATATAAATTGAATTATAACACTAAGACAAGTCGAAATACAGCCATTTAGTACATGAGTGCTGTTAGTCTTTATGATACTTAGTAGGAATCTCTGAAAAGTCAAACCTACCTTAGGAAAGTTATCTCGATAATATCAAATTGCCTTATACGAATCTATTTAGAATTAAAAAAACTTATTCAGAATGAGACTCAGTCCTTAATAAAAGAAAGCTTTTCTCCAAGATTGTAGATTATTTTTTATTATGTATAAGAATTTTACAATACTGACTAGTGTATATAGTTAGTACAAACCAACACTTGATTTTTTTTATGGTTAGATCGCTCCTTTTGGGCATGTCATAGGTTCAAGTCGAAAGGATGCCAGTAATATGCTTATTGAACGATGCATGAGTGCATTGAGGGTAGTAAAAAGTACCCCGTTTCGGTTGAAAAGATTCTAAGGGATTCTCGATTAACTCTTTAGGTTTATATACAGAATATTCAGAATTAACATATTAGTTAAGAATGATTCTTTTTCAAACCAGTGAATTTATGCTCTTACTACTCTATCTGAACTTAATAAGAAATTTTTAGTTCTCTCTGCAAAGAGCACTAGCCCGCTCGAGAAATAAAGAAATCTAAAGGGTCTACTCCTTTATTAGATTATTGATTCAAAAAAACAATCTAGGGCTCGCCTTGTTGACGCGGTACAGTTAGATTTTTTGTATGTTATAACTAGGATTTTAAGAGTTCAACTTTGGAATGTCTATTTCAAAAGAGATACTAAGCGGTAGTTTTCTTTGAGAGACAGGAAGAAGATCAAGCATCCGGATATCACTTTGTGGTTTTGGGGTGAACTATTTCCGAATGAAGATAATGATCGAGGATCGCTGAAAGAATTTGAGCTACATATTCTAGAGTAATTCCTCTAAAAGGGGGTTTTTCCCAGCACGTCCTGACTTTTGTTAATATCCCATCTCATAGGTATCCCCCTTTTGTGTACCTTCTCTATATTAGGATAAAAGGTAAAGATAAACACACAGAGGAGAAAGACTCTTGACTTTTTATCCTATATACAAATAGAAATTGAGCTCATCCTTTGCAAAAGTCGTTTAGTAGTAAAGTGAGTAGTTATGTTTTATAACTTGTAAGTATTGTAAATTTTTAAGTATTTACAGTGGTAATACAAATAGGAATCGGCGAGACAAGCAAAGGTTTAAAATCCCTTGGATTCCTGTGGTGGTACAGAGTAACTAGTAATCTGATAGAAGCGAAGGGTATTACTGCATTCCTTTTTGAATTGGGAGTTTCTCTTATACAAATTTTTTGTCATCGTACAGGTTTTCCTAGTGTAAGAGAGAGGTACAAGACTCTTTCTCTTCCATCTAAGAATTATTCCTTTATTGGGTATTCTAGGAAATATCAATCCTCGGTTCATTAGTTTGGTTGCTTTGTTTAATAGATTTTAAATTAATATTTTAGGTTTTTGTAATAATTAAGGTTTATCTGCTGGTTTTCTTTGTCTTATTTCTGAGGACTTTTTAAGGATTTAACTTAATATTGTTGAGTATGTTTAGTCGAGATTCAGTAAATATCCTATTTTTGTTCACCTTGTGTTGGGATCATGTTCTTTTTTTTTTAATGTTTCCAATACCGTTATTATAGACTCAGAAAAAGAAGTTAAGTACTAAAGAAATGGAGGGATACCCCTTATCCAAGCTAGCCAGGTGTCTCTATTATCCATAATTTTTGTTTAATAGCAAGAAATCTCCCTTTTTCTTTTCCTATTAGGCAAAAATGTAGCCATAAATTAATATAAGACCCTAATCCAGAGAGACCTTGGTGTTTTCATTTCAACAAAATGGGGTTCGTTTACTTTTTTTAGTTAGTAGAACAGGTAAAAACAAGGAAGGCCAGAAATACGATCTTTCCTAGGGAGAATTTTTCATTGAAGCCTAAATATTTTAATAACCCCCTTTCTAATGGCAATGACAGTAGCTTTTTATATTTTCATGTAGAACTCCTCTCCTTATTAGAATACTTCAATGCGCCAGTCAGCATCTGCCAGGAGTTTGGGACCCCTTTTTGAAATAAAACACAGGTAGATACCCCCAAAAGCAGACCCAGTAATTATTCCGGAAAGCTCTAAAATTTCCTTAAACAACTGAACGACCACTTGCTCATATATATTGCGAAGTTACCTACACCGAAGAAGGGCTCCGGATTCCACTCAAGGCTTGTTATACCAAACTCGTATGAGAAGAGATATTCAATAAAGAAGTTGCGGGAGGTAAAAGGGCCAGCAGCTTTGAAACCAATTACTTATAAAAAAAGATTTAACTAAAAAGCATCAATTCCAGCTTTGATGAATGAGCTCAATGTACTAAATGAGCTGGGACGGATTGTTTGATTGAACTTCCTTGTAACTAGTATACATCATGGGTGAAGTACAATTAAAATTGTATTATAAAATTCAAAGGAATTGTCACAAAGTTAGTTACAGAAATAGATTAAAACTTAGCTACTAATGAAGGCCAATATTTTTTTTATCTTATAGAACCTCGTGCATTACCAAGGAATTCGGGTTCACTTCTTGCAAAACTCTATGGGTTAATACCGTTTTTGAGTAAAACCAATTGCTTAAAATAGTACATATAGCGCTCTTTTAAGGGCCCCGTATTAGTAAATTAAAGAAAAAAGAAAACCGCTTTGATTCAGTATTCTTGAATTCTAATCAAGGAGTGCCAACAAATGAATTGGTTGTCAACAATTAGGAATCCTTTAACTTGAGCTTGCTAGTAAAACTAAGAGCAGGAAAAGACTCTACTAATTTGAACCGGGTTAGGCAGATCAAGGACTTAATTTGTTAATAAGAGACTCGCATGTCAAATCCACTACAAAGGTTTTTGAGTTTATCGTCGCACACTTCTGATAATATGAGCTTTTTATATTATAGAGTTACTTTACTTAAGTGATTAAAGGGGTCCCATATAATAAGCCAGTTATTAAGTACTCGCTGGATTGAATAGGACTCTAGCTACAAATTTTGTGGTATAGATAATTAAAAGGAGTTCATATACTCGTTCAAAAGGGATAAATAAGGGACTTACTTATAGGATTATTAACTAATCAAAAAGTAAAAAATAAATCTTGTATTTTATATTTACGATAGGTTTAATTCTTGAACTGGCTTTACTCTTGTTCTTACCAAAAAGTTTTATTGACTGGATTCCTTTCTTAATTAATAGTTATTGATTCTCACAAAGGAGTCCCTTCCTTTATAAGATTAGTATAATGCAAAAAGTAATAGATCGAAATAGCTTATATAGGAGTTCCTGGAATATTATTCGCTTTCATTCAGTGTGCTTTCTGCAATTGGTACATTGCGTATACATTCCAACCGAGACCCATATGTAAATTTTCCCTATTCTAAGTGTGCAAAGGGTTCATATTTTTGTGTTTAGTATTCATTTATATATATTCTTCTAAGCCTGAATTCTTATTAGAGTTTTCTTCTCCGATCGAGGCATTCTGGATTTTTTTAGGTACTTACCTTTCTATATTACGCTTTTTGTTAACTGGAAACCCCATTAATTAGGACTTACTTCTACTATTTTTTTTATACTAATTTTTGAAATGTCCTTGTCTTCACACTCTCGTGGAAGTGCTCTTAATAGTGTTGTTTTTGTAAACTGAAATTAGATATACCTAATAATACTTAACTTACATCTTAAACCGAGCTTTGTAGTTAACAAACGGGTAAGGCCTCTAAATTCCTAAAGGGTTTTCATTTGTACTCCCCTGTTTCCTTAGCTTTAGTCTTATTTTTCTGCACTAAACTGTATTCCTATTCCCAATACTTTATTGCTACCTCACCCAACCTTAATTTTACATTGCAAGTTTAAAAGCCAATTATTACCTTGACTTTTTAGCCTCCCCTATACATTTCGTTACAAAGATCCACTAAAGATTTACTAATTAAAATGCTAGGCCCCTTTTTGCTAGTAAATGATTAATATTCAGTAATGCTGTGTTCTGAAGCCTAACCAGCGGACAAGGAAAAATGATTGGAGCTAGTACAGAGTTTTAGTTTAGTTCCTAGCTCCAATTAAGGGTTATTCTGACTGAGATTGGTAAAAAAGCTGCTCCAGTTCAAAGCAAAGGTTCAAATCGTGTCAATTCAGGCTGACCGGGGGGGTTTCAAAATGGAAACTTATATTCCAGAAAAGAAAGTGCCTTATCTTTACAATTTGTTTGTAAGCTAGTATAAATGAACCTTTTTCAAGTCAAGAGTTTTAGATTTAAAGGGCCTTTTTCCTACTGCCTATCTCTTTTTTGGGACTAATGCCACTTGAACCCACGACTTCCGCCTTGACAAGGCGGTGCTCTAATTTCATACAAAAAAGTACTTTATAATTATTCCTCCAATCGATGAGTCATTACTGATCTATAAAAAGCCGATATCTTATAATAAACCAGGGCCCTGCGCTTCAAGGGCGCCTTAAATGGGGGTTTTTAGAACATTTATTATTTATATTATAACGAACTCCTAGGAAACTGCTTAATTGGTATAAAACGATGGCTTTAGAATAACAGATATTCAAGAGTAGAAAAGGAGAAAACTACTGCGCTGGATCCGGAATTCCTTGGAAAAGGGATTGGCTAAGCTTTAGGATATCATACACAAGGCAAGCATTCTTATAATAATGTTCTTCTGTAGTTTGGAGATTAGAACTAGATATCGTAGATTGAATGACTCCTAAGGATCCTATCTATAATTTTCTTTCGAGATTACGCAAGCTCTGTTCAGATATTCAAGTTGGTAAGTAACTTTGTTGCTCTATTAGAATTGCTTAGTTTTTCCTATTTTCAAAAGTGAAGATTCCTGAATTATATATACATATGTAATTATATTTAGAATTCTTTCCAAAAATGTACAAAAATTGTTTATAAAAAATTTTTAGTTAAAGTTAAGTATAGAAATTTTCCTTTAGAAAAAGGACTAATTCGAAACTAGTATTCTTGAGGTATTATCCTTTTAACTCCTATTATATTGCTTTTGCTACCATTCTCTAGATAAGAGCACTCTACTCTTAACCCTACTCTCCAAAAAAAGAAAAAAGCTTTCATAGAGTTTAGCTCAATTCAAAAAAGCCCAACAATAGGTATGATAGAATTTCTTCATTACCTTATGCCTTAAGTCATTCTTACTAGTAATTTCATGTCTATTCCACACTTTTCTTTCAGGGAAAGGAAGGGCTTTAAAAGACTGCGTTGAATTTAGTCAGTATTTGATATAGAATTTCGAAAAACGCTATGAAAAAAATATATGATTAGACGCCCGCAGAATATTCTCAATAATCAATACCTAGAAAAATAGAATGTGTTAATAACTTTTTATTATATTTTAGTTGTTACTAGAATTTCCGGGTTTTCAAATGTTTGGAGGATTTCGTTATATCTATATAGAGCTCGTCAAATCCCTTTTTATTCTAAAGTTATAGCCTTGTAAAAGATTTAGGAAAGTCTTAAGGCATCATAGATTAGAGCTTTAAACAAGAATTCTGTTGATAGCTATCCAGTATACTTGACTAGCTTTGAGGAAAGGTATAGATATTTAGAAGATAGATAGGCATAATAAACAAGCTATAAAGAAGGTTAAAAGTTAAAGAATCTAATTGTAAGTACTCAAATAAGGTAAGCATCTAAGTTAGGTTTTTCTTGAGGAAGCTCTAGAAGGTATAGCTCCGAAGACTCTTAAGAAGGCTAAGAAGAAACAAGATAGAGAGCTTAGATATTAAGAAAAGTAGTAAGACAACACAACGAGTCAGTAAGAAGTGTTATGCGACTTGAATCAGTATATATCGGCAAAGTACACCCTTGATTTAAAGTGCTAAGTTGGGGTTAAGTATAAACCAGGGTTCTATAACTATTTGTAAGGCTGAATTCTATAAATGATTGAGTATTTTCTATATAAGTGATTCTGCTGCTAAGTGTAAAATACAGTAAAATTAATCGGTACTCCCCTAAATATATACTTCTCTTTACGTTACGGTTTTAATATAAAAACGGGATCTATATCCTTTGTTAGTATTAGTAATGGCATAGCTCATTTATCATTTATACCTTAGTACTCCAAAAAGAGCGCCTAAACAGATGATGCTGTTCGAAACTTTGACTTTCTATTAGTTGTATAAAACTCGCAAAAGGAATCTCCTAGCAACCTTGGGCAAACGTTCTAACTCACGTCAGTAAGGACAGCGCTAAATGCTTTTAGTCAAGGACACTCCTTGGTAAGCCGTACTTTAACTTTAAAAACTTGGAGATGTGTCGCCTAATCATAGAGTATGCCAAATAGCGATACAGAGTGCCTTGAAGCCAGGAATTGTTTCATAGATTATCCCTTACTTTCAAAAAATACTAATGGTGCACCCTATATGATCTAAGCAACAACATGTAGTCGACATTAATGCACTTACCTACCTGAGACATAGACCCTTAGCTCACTCATAAAAGGCCCAGACCGTATTGTTAAAAAAAAATAAAGGATATCCCAGTGTTGTGTAGAGCCTCCTTTAATATACTTATTGAAGAAGCCTCTTGATAAATTTGAAATATATTCTTGGTGAAATAAAGCAACATAAATCTAATCATACTGGATTATTTAGTTTTATATGAGTTAAAAGTTGACTTCTATCTCAAATATCGTTAATACGTTTGGATCCTTAATTTATGATATACAACCCTATTTTATAGACTTTGTCTAATCGAGAGTAATATTACTAAATAATCATAATAACTTTGTAGCACAGGAGTTTCTGCAGAATACCTTAGACTAAGCCCGGAAAGAAACTCGGCTATAAATAGTAAAGTTAATTGTACTATCCTATTACTCTAATAAATATAGAGGACTCCCTAACTAGCACCATAAGCGTAAAGCTAGAAACTTTATAATCTTTGTACTATATCTTTTTTTGTATCCCTCTGTAAATACCTAAAAGTATATTTACTTAAGGACCTTTAGTGTATCCCTTTCCCTATTTTTTGTCATTAAAGCAGAATATATGATAGTAAGGCTTGCTCATGGGTTCAAAAGCACTCCGACACAATAAGGCACCCAATTAAGGATCCGTATTATTGAAATAAGATAACAAAGTCTAAATACTTGATTGAGCATACCCTGTAATATAGTTGCGTATTGCCAATTATACGCAGAATACCTAATTATGTATCGATTTGGGTTTAACTATTGTAATTTAGATTTTTATGTAATACGTACTGCATTTAATTACTTTAGAGTAAGTTAATAGAATCTGTAAAATGGTTGTACCTACAGCTTCTATAAACGAAAGAATTTACCGGATACATTAGTTAGTACAAATCAGCTCTCGGATTTAGTTTAATTTAGCTTAGGGGGCTCCCTTTTCAAGGGCAGAGGAGATTTCCTACCCTAAAATACTTGAATGAATCTTGTTATGTTGATGCTAGTTAGTGCTAAACCCACCTCGTATCTTTTCTTTATAGCTACACTGTTAAAGTCCTTATTCACTTAGGAATTCCTGATACAAGGACCTTCTTATCAAAAGATAAAGTGACTCTTGTAAGAATTCGCTATAAACCTAGTATATATATAATAATCTTTGATATCAGAACAATAACTAAGTATTTTTATTTTTTTGAGACTTTCAAGATTTCTGCAATTCCCTAATACAACCACTAGAATGTAATTGACTCTTTTACCAGTTCCCGGTCGGTGCTCCTTTTGTTAATGGTAT
>JAYMTH010000030.1:0-61587 GCA_036897465.1 Pelargonium australe
ACTAACCTACACTTGCCGCTTGAAAAAGAAGGATTTACTGTACTCAAAAGGAGGACTTCTTCTTCAATCTAAACCCAACTCTTGGGCTTGAACCTACGTACCTCAGGAGAGGATAGATAGGATGAAGATGATGTAGAGGTAGTAGATTGGCCAGCCTGATCCATCTCAGATGCCTTGCACTTTTTTAGCGCCTAGTGTAAACCGGAGTGGCAGGTCGGCTAGAAGGCTCGAGAGACCTCAACGGAGAAGCTTGAAGAACTAGGCAGCCCTTTCTTGTCCAGCTTACAAACCCCAGCCAGAGAACCATCATGTAATGGGTTGTCCCTAGCGACACAGTACCGAGCCAGAGCAGTCTAACAAGGGACAAGAGACTATTTGTTCACAGCTTCACATCCTAGTGCCAAGGTGCCCAGCTAAAGCCAAAGGGCTGATTCAATATCACCGGAGTCGTGAACAGAGAAAGCCTCGTCTACCGGGTCAACACCAAGGTAAGATCGATACTTATAGCCTTCATTCCAAGGAAAGATGTCCAATTTCATGTCTTAAGCATAGTGCACGAAAGAAGAGTATGGCATCTCTGCTGGAAACCGTGATCGGAGTCGTGGTTTGAAGATGATGATTTGAAGATTCATTCGACAGAGAAGGGTGTCTTGGTTGCCGATACCGAGGTTGAATGAATCATTCCACCTGGCAACAGCAAAAGTGGAGTTTGGCACAGGTCAAAGGGGAAAGCAACGAGGAATTCCAAAGTGGAAAAGAAAAGGGCAGTTCCAAACGAAGGACCCAGTCTCAGTCTCAAGGGGCAAGCTTCCCGGTGTCCAAGTGTCAAGTCCCGAGGGCTTGTGTCCGTCGAAAGCTGCCTTTTTTCTTTTTAGTCCATTTTTTGTTTTGTATCTACATCTACTCTTGACTGTTAGGTAAGCTTTCTTAAGAGAGCTCCTTAAACTTCTTTGTTAAATCCCCGCATTTCTAAGAACCAGATACGGACTTCCTTAAACAAAGTGACAATGCTAACAACTTCCACAGTCAATAACAAACAAAGAGGAATTCTCATAAATAAAGGAGCTTGCTTCTAATAAAATCCCTGAAAAAACCTTATCTTTAACCCCTCTAAACTCTAACGGAGGGTACTTTTTAGTTTTGGCTGTACAGTTCTTTACTTTAGCTGGGTTATACTCTCTTTAATTATTTGTGGAAACACCCCTACTTTTTAAAGGAATTCCTGGTAAATCGAGCCAAATATACCCTGTACAAGAGATTTTCTTTTTTCTAGTCTTGTAACAGTCACTAAAACACAACTGAGAGAATTAAAGACCAAAAGGAAAAGCAAGTAGGTTTTTATTAACTCCGTCTTCTCTAGAACCTATTAAAGCCTAGAAATTTAATTAAAACAAAACCCTGTCTACGATCGGTTCTTTGCTCTCATTATTCCTTAATTTTTATGAAACAAAGTGCCCCTTCCTTAATAAAGTGTGTACCACAAACAAGACCTAACCTCTTATGGAAACTTCTTTAGTTATTAAACTTTGATGATGCTATGGGAACCCCTATAGGCTTAGTAAGGAAAGCGAGGTTATTTAACGTAACGATTAAATAAATTTTATACAAGGTCTCTAGAAGCAGACAAACTAAACTTAGATGTCTTAATAGTTATTTGTAAGAAAATAGCATCCCCTGAAAAGGAGTCCATTCTAAAATCCGCACGCAAACTATAGGAAATTGCCTTCTCTGTAATTTAACACGGGTATACTCTCTCAAACCTATCTTCTCCTTGAGACTGAAAAAACTTGAAACGAGAATACTCCCTTTCATACTCTCACTAGCTTTATTAAATTAAGAATACCTGCAACTTCTTTCTTAATACTCTTTCTTATTCATAGCCTGTCTTTTATGCCTACTCCCTACACTTCTTAGACATACCTGTAGCTTTCTTGTGAGCCCGATGAGCTATAACTTTTTAGGAGATATATCTTTCCTCTTAATCTTAGAACCTAGACTCTCAAATCTATTTAAGGTATCCTATCAGCTATACTTTTCTTTTACCGGAAACTCCTTACTAAAGCAGTAATGCTTTTATCCCCTAAATTTTCTGGAATTAAAAACCCAATCTCTTTTAGATTCTACCTCTAGAATTACTTTGCCTTGACTTGAAGTCAGCAGTATCCGGAAAAAAGAAAGCTTGGATTTTGAGGAACTACCCTTCTTTTAAGATAAGAAAGTCTTTTTATTCACTTGTTTTCTCTCCTTACCGAATCCGAGTTTTAAGCATACATACCAGTTCTTGGTCCTTTTCAAAAAGATTGGGTTATCGAAACGACGAGAGCTTAGTAAATCTCTTGAGGGAACCCCAATGCTAAAATACAATTCAAAAACAGGGCATAATTATATAGACCTCCTAATTAAGGGGTTTTGGCTTAACTACGGTTCTTTTTTTTTTTAACAATTATGATACCCATTTACTAGAATTTGTAACTATGAGGGCTTGACTAGTTATAGTCGTATACTTACTTTTTACTCCAGCTAGGGCTAGAATTATAGGGTATATTACGTACCGGATTAGCTATTCAAGGAGAGTGTTTTGAAAAATGAAACTAATGTAGTATAAAACGAGTCTCATACAGGAGTGCGCGGAGGGTGCAAGAGGACCTTTTTCATAGCTTTTTTTTAATGGAGCTCGTGCAGTTTCATTTAATCAATTTCTTAGAAAAAAAGTAAAATAACTTGGCTATCAACAATCTCCCATGTTAAGACTCCAGAATTCTTTGGTAAAAACACGACTTGAATAAGCAGAAACCCTTAGGTTCGGGTCGAAGCTCTGTGTGCAAAAATGGGATCCTTTTCTAGTTCTAAAGTGCCCTCTTAGTTCTATTCTAACCATGAAGACGCGAATTAACCTTAAAACCATTTAAGGTAGTCGGAAATTCAAGATACGTACTCCGGTATGGAACTTCGAGTTACAGGATCCTATATTATTTAAACTCTTTAGGATTAGCCCACCTTGAAAAAGAATTCCACATCGAACTAGTTTATGAACTTCTTGTGTCTAAGGAAAGGGGCTCCTTAGTCCCCAGTATTCTTCTTTGTTTAGTTTCTGCTATTTTTGCTTGATTTATCCTGCTACAGTTATTAAAGTGGACTTGAACCTATGAAATTCGTACTGAGATTGCGCTGCTCTACCACCGGTAATTTCTAAATTACTTTCCTCATTCCTCTAGTATAGGCTTGTATACCATCTTGCAACTAACTTATTTACTACTATTTAAGTTACTTTTAATTTCTAATTATGATTTTCCATTGATTGCTGGGGGATTCTTCTATAAGTTATAGCTGGGTGTATATCAAACTTTTTTTTTGTTAAAACCTTGCTATTTATTAAAGATACTAAACACTTGCTACCGCGAAAAAGTTTCTCCTTGTAGGAGCTCCCATGTATAAGTTATAGTATAATATAGAGTAAAGATATATATACTTTTTCCATAAAAATACAAAAAGGTTTACAAAAGCATGGATATGAATTCACTAGTTAACTTCGCTCTCTTAAAAAGGATTTCCCAAGTACTCTTAGATTTCCTACCGAATCTCCTAACCTTGTTTATACCAAACTACTAATCTCTAAAGTACCCTACCTGTAACTGCAAAGCTCGTAAGTCTATCCATAAGGTTAAATTTTAATTACTAATAATAAAAGAATTCCTTGTCTCGGATATTCCTAGAAGTAAGGTAACTATATCTTAAATAGAACCCCAAATCCGCATATTAAAGTAAAGGAAGGGAAGAAAGAACCCAATTACAGGCGTAGCTAATATAGCTTTTTATGCACGTGTTTGGCTTTAGTAAATCTTTTGATAAGTTATAGGGAAGTCCTAAGTTTTAAATAATGTTATATGCGTCTTCTTGCTAAAGAGTAGATACGAAAATCTATGAAACAGTGAGAATCAATTGTAACTAAACTTTTTTTAATCCTTTACTGGTATAAGCACTTCCTTGAAAAAGCTTACCTCACAAATTATATGTACCTGAATAAGCGGGGCTTTTGTCTGAAACTAATGAAACAGGCATAAATAATTAATACTGGACAAACAGTTCTATACTACAGTAGTATTAGAGGATAAATTTCACTTTCAAGTTTTCAGAACAGGAGTACAAATTGAGCAAAATAAGCTTAAAATAAAGTTTGTACTTCAGAATATTAATAGTAAGCAAGGAGGCTCTATGGACTTATGACTATGCGACATTCATGGGATGATATCAAATCCAAATGACTACTCAGATTTTCAGGTCATGCATGTAAGATCCCAGTTGGGGTGAACCACAAGAATCCTTAAAACTATAGTAAAATTTAAGGGGAATCTTGCTCAAATATTAGTAACTCAGAAGGATTAAAGTTTATAACCAGAATTAAAAGACTAAAAACGTATAAGGTTAGAAATACTTCCTACTAATTTGACTGACTAGATAGAACTTTTTACTTCCGCTCGTAGAGGGACTTACATAAACAAGTCTCTTTTCAAACCAAAGAACTCGCTTGAGTAACTCGTTTTTTTTTTCAAGAATTCCACCAAACAAAGTGCGGAATTTTAACACGTACTAGGACTATTCTTTACTCATTAAGAGATACCCCGTCAATATTATGGTTACCAAGATAAAAATACCTTATTCGTTTCCCTCTTTTCTGTTTGACAACCTGGGGTTTATGAATACTTGAATGGGTCTCGCATATCATTTACCGAATAATGACTACAAAATATAATAGACAAGCAAGAAAATACACTGTGTGGTACCAACCTCCGAAAACTCTTAATATTAAATACTCTAAACTGAGGAAATTTATTTAGACTTGCTTGTTGATATGTAAGTGATTTAGATTTGACAAAAAAGGCTAGTATACCTAATTATTATTTGAATAATTAACAGGCTAACTCTTGAGTTGTGTGTAGAAAACCCTTCAGAGCCTTAAGTATTATAAAAAAGGGTTTAATCGCTGCGTAGTAGTACCAGGTATAGACTCTCCTAGAGCTAGAGAAAACGATTCCTTATTGGCCTAGAATTGCGATAAGACACCCCCTCCCGAGAATTCCCTCTATTAATTTAAATCGTACTTTATCGAAAACATTACTAAGGAATAAGCCCTACAAGAAGGGATATCGATTAGGCAGCATGTCGTGAGATTTTATTTGCTTCTTACTAAAGGGGCTCCAACGCCTATCATCTTTGAAAGGAATAAAGTTATAATCCCATATTATTTTATTATAAAAGCCAGATTCTTATTCCAGAAATCTAGGAAAACTATATATTATAAGTCCACCCCTTGAAAACTTAGAACCAATAAAACCCTTAAAAGGTGACCTATATCTAATAAATATTAAAAGAATACGGCTGCATTTAACAAATAAGGAAACTTTGGAAAGCGTTGCCAAGTAAAGGTAAATCCGGTTAGGGATCCAGTTAGTATAAGTTTCGCTTTATTATTAGGACAGAGAAATAATTAGAGTTAGCTCTCCTACTATATATAGTAAAGGGCATTCCCGAAACTAAGCGTTCCCTATTAGATTACCCTTTTTTTATTCCATAAAGCACCTCTTACAGGCTATTGAAACTAGAACTAGGATTCTCCTAACTACCTTTACGCGAAGCGGTTAAGGGTTCAGGTAAAAACATAAGTCATAAAGTCTAAGATTTAAGGAACAAGGACTTATCAGAGTGTAGCGCAAAACCCCTTTTAGAAGGGCTCCTTTGTAAAATTTTGTTCTTTTTTTGGCGTATCTTTAAAGCTGAGTTTGATCAATATACAAAGAATTTGGGGCTTGACAGAAAATAAAGAGTGTATTTTGAGTTTGTTCCGGAAAATTATAACTATTCATTAATAGTGTTATAGTAGTAAATAAAGCAATGGTTTAGTAACTCGTAGCCCGCTTTGCAGGGTACTCAATAGAAATTTAATTAAAATTAACCCTTCCAAAAGTACTTGACCGTATTCCTTACCTCTCGATAGTTCAACTTCAGGTGGGGAATAGCGCGACTGGATACAGAGCTCACATAAGACTAAAAACTTATAGCAATTAAGAAAAATTCAAGATTTATATACTTACTATACCAGGTATATGACGTGGCTCTATTTCTTTGTTATGTATATAATTTCAAGAAGCTCCCTTATAATTTAGTATAGAGTTTGGTATGTAAAAAAACTATTTAAAGACAAGATTTAGGTGTCAAATTACAAAGGATTCAATTCATTCTATAAAATAAAGAGTAATTAAAGGACTTCACCAAGCGAGCTAGACTAAAGTCACATTTCCCAGTTTTTTCAAAGAGGAGCCTAACAAAACAACTACTATTACTGTATTTGACAGAAACCTCGGGCAAGGTATTTCAGTATTACTAGAAAAGGGGGGATCCTTAAATTCGAGAGTTAGGATAAGTTATTTTTCCCTTATACAGGATTCTGGATCCGGGTTTCTTTCTTAACAAAGAAAAGTATTGCATAGTTTTTCTTATTTCTAAAAGTAAAAGCTCTTAAAAAGGTTAAGTAGGAGTCATCTTAAATAGTGAATATCAATTTGATACAAGCCAAAGTGTTTAATTATAGTTTAGAAAAATAGGAGGTACTGTCGGATAATGGGTACAGGGTATATGGACTCTTGCGCACTAGGACCTAATAGGAGAAGCCCACATCCAAGAAATCGCCGAGCTGGCTGGTAAATGTATTACACAGTAAATCCCAATAAGCCGGAACTCATGTTTGTTACCCAGAGTCGTATTAACAAGTAGCTCTTAAGATCGGTGAATAAAAGGTTTACATAAAATTCACATTGTTTAATATACTTACTTAATATGATAGCTTAAAGAGTTGCTTTTTCTGTAGGATACAACCTTGGGTCCTCCAAATACGCAGTAAAGTCTAAGTATATTACACAGGAATATATTCAGTATCTCATTAAAAGACCCAGTTTTACCTTAAGTATAAGTCTACTATAACTACGGATTTAATCAAAACTTATGACTCTATCTAAGTACTTTTCCCACGGTTCTATACTTCTTTCTTAGAGTAGCTTACAAAAGAAAAAGGGAAACGTTAGCTTGTGATAAAACAGGAAGACCTTATAACCCAGCTGCTTACTGACTTACCTCTTATCCATAATAACTTTCTCCAGAACTGTAGAGATATACCTAAACTTTTCAGAACTAGACTTCTTTTCTTAGTCTTCTTACGTGTTCAATCTTCCCAGCAAGTCTGACTTTGTCGCCTAGACTTCAGATCTATACCCTTCCCAAGTATCTTATCCGGAATCAGAGAAACCTACCTATAAACAGGGAGCGCAGGAACAAGAACACTCAAGAATTAGTACTTTTCGCTTCTCTTCTATTCCAACAAAAAGGTATATAATCTAGTAATTCGAGAGAAAGTTTGACAGCCTTGTAATGAATCTATCAATTATTGATCTCCTATTTACAAATGTTCTCTACTGACACCACTTGCTCGGCTTAGGGTTCTTACTATTTCTCTCTCATTTTTGTAAAGTGCTCAATCACCCAACCAATCCTCGTAACAACAATAGTCCAGGAAATGCTAAAGGTTTTCCGGATTTGGTAAAGGCAATGATCCTACATAATTATATAGGGGAGCCCTCAATCAGCTAGTTCATCTTAGCTATATCCTGGGTCTCTATCTGTTTCTTACTCGAAATCCTCAAGCAGATAGAACTCTTTAGATAACTGACTTCTTTTGAAAACAAATCTTGGGGAATAGAGCTCTTTCTTTAGTTATTATTTACCTGTTTAAAACCTTAGAGGACTAAAAACTCCTTTCATATTTCCTTGTGACTGGACTACTTACAGCTTTAAACTGGTTCAGGAATAAATTGCCTAGCTAAATTCCTTTAGAACTAGAACCTTCTTTTTAGGCAAACCCCTCTCCAGGGCTGCACCTAAGAAAACTCTAGACTACTACCCATAATTAGCTATAAGACTAATAAGAACCGTGGGGGACATAATTACCAGCCTTTCTCTTCCTTTGCTTTAGGAAGTTCTATTAGATTAGATGTATTATAAGCTACATCTACATACTGGAAAAATCCTAAAGATGATACAGGTAAAAACCAAGAACCAAAGTAAAAAAAGTGCTGCTTAATGATAGACTCGAGTGCTTCTACCTATTCCCATATCACTCTAAAGAAAGTAAAATATGCAAGTTCATGGTCAATTAACAAGTAATACACATGTGTTTTTGTTTGCAAGCGTTACTTAATCTTGTATTAGGTATTCTTTTTGTTTAATTTAGCTGCTGTGGGCTCTCGTATGGATCCCCTACTTACTTCGGAGGTCCCTGTTTTATAAAACCTTATTCAAGAATTGTACAAATACACCCAATAATTAAAAAAGAAAATCCCTTACTTAGATATATAGAGTCTTCTTGAGGCCTAAGCATAAGTGACAAGGATTCCCACCCCCAATATCCTACTAAGCAATACGAAGTATTCCTTTCAATTAAAAAATAAATAAGGATGACTTTACTTTATATATAAGCTGTAAGCTCAAGTTCCTTATAATGATAATGGAGGACTTTGTTTGAAGCTATCCTATGTAAAAAGGAAAAGGCTTGCTTGGGCTTTAGTCGATGTTAGAGCGTTCGCTTGTTAACAAAGTGGTTATTGGTTCAAAGTGCTGCACAATTATAAGAGATTCCGAGCTAGAATGAGTCCGACTGATACTATACCTGCCTTAATAAAAAAAATATGACATACCCAAAATCAGCTTACCAAGAAGCTATGAGAGAAATCAGTTGCTAATCTCTGTTATTCCAATAAGTCGTTTAAAAAAGAAAATACGAAAAGCGCTAACCAACAGAATTACATATTTCAACTCTAGAAAAACCTCTAGGAATTGTACTATTAAAAAAACTGTTATAACTCTCACGAATTGGGTTGACCACGAGGTGCTTCAAAGCTACTTAAGAACTATACTAGGCCCCGTCTTTTCAACAAACATTATCAATAATCAGATAAAACTACAATAGAGTATCTCTTCCTTATAGCGTCCGATAAAACAGAAAGTAGCTCCTCTAAACTTGTTATATATGCATTAAAACTAGTACAACAGAAACTCCCTTATAAGTTAATAAATTTACTAACTCCGAGTATATTTTCATCGGTTCGAGTCCTTTTTCTTTTTCGTGTTTCATAAACTGAAGTAGGAGTAGGAGGGGGAGTAACTTCAAAGTAAATCATATCTATTTGCGCAAAAGTCTAACGAATTAAAAGGGTAAGGAGGACCCTGGAATTCGTACTCTATTTAAGACTTCGTATGTGTGCATATAAATTTTGACAGGGGGGGTAAAAGTATAGGTTTTCTACAAACTTCTTAGCTTAAAAACAAGCTTTCATTCTGTGTACTTTAATCCTACCTTTTTATGGTAAAGGTATTTTATTTTATGGCTATAGGTACGATAGGACTGAGATCAAATCTCTCCTCATTTCACATTTCAGAGTAGAGTTTCAAATAAGGTGGGCTTGAAAGACTTCATACATTATCAATATGATGTTCTTTCGTGTGGATTTATCACAAAGAAAACAAAAGTTATATTTACAAGAATGCTTATGGAGCGGTTTCGCCCAAACATTTCCACTAGGAAAATATGTAACTAAAGTACTATTCTTGAATATAACTTCTTATATTATAGAACAAAAGAAACCTTAATTCTGACTTTTTGACTGCCTTCTCTCTTCTCTAGAGACGCCCTATAAAGCTAAAAACTTAGTTAACCTTATTCAAAAAGCTCGATATCATAAGGATCCTGTTCTTTGTTCTTCTAGGGCTACCGCGCCTTATAGAGTCTTGTAAATGGTTCTTGTACCTGGCTGTAGCACACAGCAAAGGGAAGGAAATGCATGAGAGTACTAGTATAGTGAACTTTACGTTAGGAGCAACACCCCCTTTCTTTTCTGTATCACCTACTTCTTCTTAGTCATACCTTTGTTAACACTTGAAATGATACTGCACCATCCTTGTAAAACCCCATACTTACTTCTTACTCGCTTAGCCTTCATACCTTAAAACCTGAAATATCTGAGACTGCAAAACCCATAACAGGAATCCTAAAAAGTTGAGTCATTCCCCAAAAACTTTAAGGAATTTCGAAAGCTTTCTATAGGATATAGCCGATTCCCGTAAACAAAAGTCTAGAACTTAAACCCACTTGGAAACTTGATTCTCCACCAACTTACTCGATTCCTGCAAAAACACGGGGATTTTCGTAAAAAACTTACTATGTATAAGACCCTCTATTCAGCAATAACCTGTAATAAAAACTTCCCCAACCGGTGAAGAAAGGATTAGAAAACTCCTCTATCTATGCACTAAAACTTCCTAAATATACCATAAATAAAGGATTCTAGATAGAGAAAAGAAGATAACAAGAACTCCTTTTAGAAACCGAAAGCCTATGTATTGGCTTATTCCTTTTTGTAGGTGTAAAAAAGCTCCCGTAAGAAATTAATCTTGTAATTATACGTATAATATATAGCAAGAAAGCCCTAGGAACTTTCACAGTACATAACTATGTATTTACTTTTTTCTTTTTGCCGACCAAGCTTATTCACGCTTATCCTTGTATAAGAGTAAAAAGCTGCATATCGGCTAGTTTTGAGAACCTGCTTAATGTTAATGTAATGCCATGCCTCTCATCTCTATGTCTGAACTATTTACTAATTATACAAGGGAGTGTTTAACATCGCTATATATATCACAGAGCTACCATACCATCCTCTGTAACATAACTTCATCGATATTAATTACAAGATTTAGTTTTATAGAGCTTGCTTTTTCTTACGAGTACCTAACCCTAGATCTCTATTTTTCTAATAGTATTCCTAATAACTTGCATAAGGTTTCTCTTGGGTACTCCAGTTTACGCAATCAAATGTTAGTCGCATAGACCTTCTGCTCTTGTTTACAGTAAACACTTTATTGTAGCAGTGTCTATAGTCTAGTCTAGGAAGTGGTAGATCCAAACCAAAAAGGATACGTATAATACCTCATCTAATTTGTTTTAAATAACCCTCGTATTCATACAACAGCTCGTAAAAATCGTAAAAATGAGTAGCGACTTCTGTTACTAAATGGTGGGGGAGGGACTTCTTAACAACCCGAGATGTAACAAAAAACACCTGATAAAGCTGTCTAAAAGAATGCGTTCTAGGCAAGAATTAATATAAGAATTTACAAGTGTATTTAGTTATTGATAATACTAGTAAGTCAAAGCTTTAAGTCCCTTTATTTTGAGATAGAAAGACTTTTGCAGTTCTTTGTGACTTCTTATGGTTTTACAAGATAATTTACTTTTACAGGTACGGAGGTTTCAAGGGTTTCCATCTTTTAGGGGTTGTAAACAAGAGGCGCTCTTCAGGAATATGGGGAATTCAGAAAGTAGCAATTTTACAAGCAAGTCCTAATCAAATTTTGATTTACTTTTAAAGTTAGATAAGGACTCAGCAAAACGTATATACTTAATATTCTATAGCTGCAGCTCGATTAAATATGTTAGGTGTATTAGTCAGGGGACCCCTATTTCTATGACATAACTTCAAATTGAGGACAAAGCGAGGTTTTTAGAATTCCAAAGGGTAGCAAAATAGCTTAACTAATAAATGAAAGATAACTTAATTAGATTTTATAATATCAAGACTCTCCTCTTTTTAGATTCTTGGGGTATAGCTAATTTAAAAGTATAGTTTAGAATTGATTTACCAAAATACAGACTAAAATACTATAATAGTGAGCACCTAAAAACTGGCTCAAACTTCCTTCCATTTTTCTTTACTGAGAAGACCCTATATCAAACAAACATAAGTAAATACTCTTAAAATAAAGAAATATACCCTTTCGAAATCCAAAGCTTAGCTATATTACCTATTTGTAAAAGAATTCTTTCTCATATTAATAGTAAAAAACTAGACTTATTAGAAAAAGAGTTAAGCATTAAGTAATAAAATGCGATTCTCTTTACTACTTAATATAATGGCAGGCTTTTAACCCACGATAGTTTCGCTAAGATTAGTTTGTTCTACCACTGGTAAATTAGAGAATTTTTCTCTCAATTGTTCAGAGAAGGCCGTATATTATAGGTATAATTTTGGCTGCTATAAATATTTCATAGATTTAGTTAAGCGATTCTGTCTTCCATTCTTTACCTTGTACAGAAAGGAACCCTTAGGAAATCCAGGGTTAAGAAGGATCTTCTGGTTTGTAGATTGCGGATTATTGATTTTTTTTAGTTAAAACCCTGCCTTTCCCTTCCAGGAGCCCGTCATGTTAAGTGCTTTTAGTAAGGAAGCACCCTTTTCGTAACTACATATTATACAACACCGGTTAAGAAAAAAGTAACCTTATCTTGAAATATACATGATTTTGTTCACTTAAAACAAAAGACAAGGAAAGAGGCCCGTTGTTCTAATAGGACAGCCGTTTCCAGAGAAAGAACAATTAAAAAGCTGTGCCCGTGATAACAAGATAAAACTGTCCTTTGGTAATATAAATTTTAAAGAAAAAAGCTATTTAGAGGGCTCCTCCTGGTAGAAGGGGCTCCCTTACTTTTGTTGGGGAAGGTACAACAACGTATGGAATTTTGGAAAAGAATAAAGCAAAAACACTTTAGGTTTAGACAAAATAACAATATAAGTCTTGTTTACTCAGTTTTCCTTTTTCTAACTGTCAGTTAAGTCCACTTGAACCCGTGACATTAAAACTAAGATTGCTTTGATCTACCCTCGTCTGGTAAAAGCGAAATTAGTGCTTTTATAAATCCGGAAGAGTACTACCTCTTTTACTTAAGTGTTTGTTTTGGAAGACATTTTTTATTTAAGCAATCCTCATACGTATTACCTTGTCTTTCGTAAATGATTCATATTACATACTCTCGAGGAGATACACTTTCAAAAAGTATTCGGTACTCACTATGAGTTCGAGGATATAAGAATCCCTGCTTGTGAAGAAACACTCAATTAAGTTATTTTACTCAAGCATACTACTACTAATTGGTAAGAGTTGTAAATAAAAGAGTTGGGCAAATTCAAGACTGTTACATTAATCCTTGTCTACTAGAAGTTTTATTACCGCTATATATCCAATTCGACGAGCTAATTCAAGTGAAGCTGATCCAGGGAATGTAGGATTCTAGTTCAACAAAGAGTAAAGATTCCACTAGCTTTATTCCAAGGTACTATTACACTTTTTGAAATAAAACATGATAACGAGAACCCTAAATATTCTTTCTTAAAAGATCTGACTTTAGTATTTACTTAAACTTAAAAAGCAATCGCCCTAATGAAAAAGTGAAAGGTCCAGTCGATTAAGGAAAAGGTTTAACAGTAGGAAAGTAAGCGGTTAGATTCTTTCTAGTATTTATTGTGGTTAGAGCACTGGGCTTTTAACCTAACGGCCGAAGGTTCAAGTTCTGTTTCCTCTATGCTCTATACAACGATTTTATATACTTTTCTAGTTAGATACTGCTAGGATACCCGCCCTCTAACTCTAATAGGAATCTCAAGAATATATAAAGAAGATTTAAAATCCTTCGAATGTCCCTCCTTTGAGGTAAGGTAATTAAGATTACAAATATCAAATAAAGAGCAACTCTTACCTACTAGGAGCTTCTTGCGAAATAGGATTTAGTTATAGTAAGATACGCTTTAATTAAGGCTCTTATACAAAAAAACTCAATACAGGAACCCGCTTGAAAAGCACTCCTTCGCAGTATTAATCGAAAAAAATCAGGAAATTCTTTTGTAGCGGATTTTTGGAAATGAGGTACCCCTGCATTTTGCCCCCATATGGACAAAGTCTTAAAGGAGGCCCTTACTTTAAGGAGTCCTGAATACAGAAAGTTTATTAGAGTCTCCTTATACACTACGTTTATAGCCTAGAAACAAATAAGATACATCTAGGTATTCCAAAACTATAGGAAGGGACTATTCAAACCGAAAACTAAGGCACTCCTCAAAGAAAGAACACTTTGATCGCTAGAAGGGGAACTTAAAAAACTTATGGTAAAAAGTCATTTTATTCTCTAATATTATTGTAAATAGCTTCTAATAATGAATAAATAAAGGATTAATCTCAAAACTAGGCAAAGCAGGTAAACAACCTAAGGTTAAAGCAGATACGGATAGGAAGTTTATGTGTACTAGATTTTTCGTCTTTACTAAAATTGTTTTTATGTATTCTCGTTTTGTTCTATTAAAGATGTTTATTAATGTGTATTGTACTTTAACTATAGTGATTTTGTTTATAGAGTTACTATATTATTCGACATACTCACTGTGTTTTCTCTCAAGATGCGGGACCCAAAAAGAGCTGTATTACGACCCTCGATCAGCAACTCTTGACACGCTAAAAATATAATTTAAAGAAGACTCCTGGTAAGTTAGACGGTAATTCGAGTGGTCTAACCCCTTTTTGCCAGCATGTTTTTGCAATATACGAAATCCCTCAGGATATTACACCAAATCAAAGCAGGAGTTAAAGAACGCCTGAGAACGGCCGTTAAAAAGCGCTAAAAAAGCCAGCTACAGAAAAACAAAACAAGCTTATAAGTAATTTCAAAGGGGCTTCTCAAGAAAAGGGAACTGTCACAATTTACATATACTTACTCGTAGCTGACTCCTTTCCCATACTAGTTATTTCTGAAACTCTGTAATAAACCAGTAAAAACGAGTTTTAGCTCGCTAAAATGGGGTATGTAGGGTTTTTACTCAGTATCTTATGCCTAAAAGGGGCCCTTACAAAATACGTACGCGATTCTTTGTGTAATTACAGAACCGCCCTTCTTTGACATTCCAATATCCTTCTTCTGATAAGTAAAAAAAATGAAGTGTAATACCCAGAATTAAAGATCTTCTAAAAGAAACTAGTTTAACGACTAGATTTAAGAAGTGTCCTGTAGTTCATAAAATAAGAAAGGAATCCCTCTCATATAACAATAGACTACCCTGCCCAACAGTTGTAATTCCTATTGTTTTGACTGGAACTTACTAAAATTACAATTTTTTGAGAATCCAGTATGCCGTTTCAGAGTACTATTCGATTTCATATTAATTAGAGTATTCTACTTCTTGAGAAAACCTACTCTATCGCTTTTTTTTAGGGGACTCCTAAACCGGGTTCTTCTATTAGGGGAAGGCTTTGCTAGTATTGCCGCTAATATAATATCCTATAAGTTTTTGGTATCAAGAAGTTGAAGTGTTAAGAAAAGTATCTAAGTAGGGTTTTGTTTCACTAAAATATTGGAGTATACTAGAATACAAAAGATACAAAAAATTCATATTTTATTATGTCATAAAAGAGTTCTTGGAAGAGGTGAACATCGGGAAAATCTTTAGTAGTTAAAAGCTAGTAGAGTACTTGCAAAATCTGATTATACATACAAAAAGTAGGTGAGTGGGCAAGTGCTATCCTGAAAATACACCCTATTTATTAAGAAATAATCTAATAACCAGCTATGTATTAAAACTGTGAATAGACTTTAACAAGTTTAAAAGAGGATACCTTATTAGAAATACGAGTAAAAAAGTGTCAGGTAAATCAAGCCTTAGCTTACAAGGGCATTACAGGACGGCTACGTTTAAAACTAAGTGCTGCCCAAGTCTCCGGTAATAAACTTTTTTATATTTTTTTATATTAGAGTATTAAGAATGTCTAGATTGTCTATTAAAAGGTTTCATTAAAATCCCATAGCAAAGGAGTTCCTCATACAGGATGCTTGGCTTAAATTATGAGTTAAAGCATAATTAAGAAGCTGTAGTAACACCAGAAAAAAATCTAGTTGCCTCGTCCTCTCATCCATCCCATTCTGATCATAAAACGGATCCCCATAAAAATTTATTGGTATTAAAAAAACCGAACGGAAAATAGACTTTGTTTTTACAGAAGAAGTCTGATAAGGGTCTCATAAGGGGTCCTATTAAGCTTTCGTAAAAAAAGGAATACTTATTTCATCATGAAACTAAATTAGAATTACGATTTCTGGGTTCTTTTCGATATAAAAAAATTGAAGAGAAGAAGAAGACTATTCTACGGAAAGTATAATGCAGTACTTTCTTAGTTTGAACACGGCTTTACCTTGAAGTACAAGTTATTCCGTTCTATATACTCGTACTTAAGACTTTATGGATCAAGTAATTATTTCTATAGATATGGAGTGAAGTGAGACCCGGTTCCGGCTGGACCTAATCTTGTATAGTTTATAATATATGATGTAGAGCTTTTTACTACCCGCTGTACAAGAAGCATGAAATGAAGTTTACTACACATAACTCTAGATTGAAGGCTCCCCCCTTTTTCTTGCTATACTTTTTTTAGAATAATAACGCTAAGATTTGAACCTACAGAATTTCTGTTTAGATACCTGTTGATACTGCTAACGAATTGAACTAGGAGCACTATTAGCTGTGCGATATATAATAACTTAGAAAAAATAGTAAGATCTTAGATTACCTTAAATATTGGATTTCAAGTCAAAGTATAGTATTCATCTTGCTTGCCAGGCTATATAAACTTCGTTATGAAAAACAAAGGACACGCTAGCACTATAATATAAAGAGGAGTAATGGACAGAGATAAATAAGTCGAATCATTCCAAACTTTACTACGTGGGTTCGAACCTACGGGCTAATTTATAGGATAAGTAACTGTCCGGGAACTCTCACTCTGCAAACAAAGAGAGCATACGAGGAGTAGTAATTAAGCTAGCAAACAAAGTGTATACCCTAAAAAAGAAAAGGAGCTCCTTATTAGCCTATATTAATTAGGACATATAAAGTCAGAGTTAAAAAAAAGGTTTTAATTTTATTAATTAGTAAACATCTGATGCAAAAGCAGGTTTAATCTCAGAGGATCTTTTTATACTGTACTATGGAGAAAAGGACTAAAAAGCATTACCTCCTTCGATAACCACTTCATTTTATTAGCTCGAATCGGTAAACTTCGCAATTAGTTACTTTATTTCTAAAAGGCATCCAACTGACTCAGGAAAGAACTCCTTTTTCGGAAAACGACAAATCTTAACACAAGTATAAGGGTTTCCGCGATTACCCTGTAGAAATTTCTAAGGAGGATTTTAGTAGGTAATTTAAAAAGTTAATACATGCACGATATTTAAACTAGTTCCATTACTAGTAAGTACTCTTTAATCCAGGATTTTTTTACTAGTTTTTTAGAAGTAAGACAGGGATTAAATAAAGGGCCATGAGTCTTAATAAAAGTTATGCTAAGCTAAGGCCTTATCCGGAATATTATTTGCAAACATTTTTTGTCAAAGAGGAACTCTTACAAAGGGATTTTCTAAATTACTCTAAATATCTTGAAATTCCCGAGAAGCATTGAAAGCCCTAGTCAGTCTTGGTGAATTTGCCTTTCTTTGAATGGGTTAACTTCATCTATATTACATAAATTATTCTATTTTAATTGGTATCTAGATTCCGCGGATTGCCCAGTTAGTTTGTCCAATATTATAGTATTTGTGCGGAGAGTATTACTTAAAAGGACTGTTTTTTGGTATAAATACAGGGAACTTCTTAACCTTTAAACTAAAATTAAGGTTCGTGTGGCTTGTAAACAAAGACCTCAGTTACTCTTACTTAGCTTATTCTTTTAAACGGTTTGCCGGAACTTAGATACTCCTGAGAGTAGGGATTCCTTAATACGGTAAAGCAATACGGTATGCCTAGAGCGTAAAAATTATAAACTCAATTCATATTCATTAAAAAAGACCCCTCGCCGAAGCTTACTTATACCCTTAGTTTTTAAGTCCAATTAGTTATTAAGTACTATTCCTAATAATTAAATATTCAATTACACATCTTGAAAAGCAATTTCTACTATTAAAAAAAGTAAGCCCAGCAAAGTAGATAAAAGCTTTTTGTTTATCAGTTTTTTAAGTATCCCCTAGCACTTGAAGATTCCACGCGATTTTACGGCCTATCCCGCTCAAATTATAATACATTTTTCTGCTGAGTTTTTAATCAAGGGTTTCCCTCTCAATCAATTAAAAAAAAAAAAACGGGAGACGTTTTGGGCTTAACATAACAACACAACAGAGCAAGAAAATTCAACTCTAACGGAGATCCACTGACCCAATCAATAGGAGATCCATTATCCTTTAGTTGAAAGTCTTAACTTTATGGGCAGTATTACAGAGGAGTTTAAAATAACAAAGAACTAAGTAAAACGGGCTTTCCCTCCCTTGTATTTATACTTATTGGAATCCGGGGGGTTAAAGCCGGGTTATTATAAAGACAGGAAATTGAAGGTATAGAGTTAGGTTCTTATTGTCTTTCTGAGCCCGTTAATAAGTAGTCCAAGGTAATTTGACTTTAGGGACTTTTAAAATAGCTAGATCTCTTTTGTACTCTGCTAGCTTTCAGGGAAGTTTTTGGTTTTGAAGTATAAGAGGACCTTGTTTAGACTGATAGATACCCCTCCTTTGTAAACCCCGATTTCCTATCGCTTATTTTTTAAATTCCTGAGATGAAATAGGCCGCTAACTAGTCCGCTTTCCAAGAGTTTATAAGGCGACTTTTCCTTTGGGGAGGGATATAACTCTTCTAGTTTTTTTTTAGAGTTGATTTCTCTCTGACAAGTAGTATAACATAGGGTATTCCTGTCAAAGTCATATGTTATGCTTCTGTTATATTAACCAAATGAACACCCGCTTTTCCCGACGTATGAAAGATCTTTTATTGCTTATCAAGGCAATAAAAACACTAAAAGGAGCTTACTAGCATTTAGAGGACTAGATCAATCAAGCTTCATTATTAATGAGGAGATACTTCGATTGCCGTTGAGATTTATTTAACTTTTTGTAGAATCTTTATTACTTATTTTGAAAAGTAAATAAACTCTAATTCTGGTATTTACTAAGAAAATCCCAAGTTTTCAATGGTTTAAAAACATAACTGTCATTATAAAAATACCTAACTCAACAAAAGTTTGTTTGTATAAAATTATGGATTTGATTACATACCCTAATGGAACACAATTCAGTGTACCAAAAAGCAGTCTTATATACATTACGGGTTATAATAAGAACCCAGAATCTCCTTGAATCTAAAAAAAGCAGTTATGATTTATTATTTGAAGCGGCGACCCCAATCATAACACAACTAAAGCGAAAAGTCAAAAATTCGTGTAGCAGATTAAGACTAGAATTCCTGTCTTTCAAAAACGACTACTAGATATCCGTAAAAGCACTTATTAATTAATTAAGAATACGTATCCTAAATTTATAGATTATAAATCCCACCGAAATTAGTGTTATGCCTGCCCAATCTGGGTTCCTACCTTTCATTCCTAAGGAAATCCACTAAGTTTACATATAAATATTTATATTACCTTTATATCTAGAATTTACAGTAAAAAAAGAAGTCTTTTTCCAAGGAAATTCCTAAGACACGTTAGCAAAGGTAATTAAAATAATTAAACAAGGACTACTATTTACTAAGAATAGCTACAGCTACGTTTAATACAAATTGTAAGGCTTCTTAATTGTTTAGGGATGGGTTTATGAAGAAAACACTTCGAAAACAAAAACCGGGGCTTTATAGCAGGCATAACTTTGGCTGCACTTTCATTTAGAATTATAGTACTACTTACTTTCCTGTCTCCCTTTCAGTCAATTTTAGATCCCTGCTTATTAAGACTTTTATAATTTATAAGGAGTCTCCTTAAATCCATATATTATTAGTACTTTATTCGCTACACACAACTTTAAGTAAGTACCTTATTGGGTATTCTATCTTCAGTACTTTCCTAAATTTTTTAGTCTCATCTTGATACCGTGATTCTCCACTACCTACAACGATACGGGGACTATGACAAAGGATTAGCCTACTCTTTTCTACTGGAGTTCAGGCGATTCGAACCCATACACGCCCCATTCCATAAACCAGTGCTCTACCAACTGACAGCTGAATAGAAATGCCTTTAACTATACTTACTACATTCGAGTTACTATAACCAGAGTATGAAAGGACGAGTATTAAGAAGCCTCTCTTATGACTGATTTAATCCTTATAGAACACGGGCAGCTCTTGGCGCTTTTCACTAGTTTTCATCAATGCTAATGAGTAGCTTGGGTATTAGTATACATAAGTGATTTAATTACGAAGTTCTTCTTCCTCGAAAGATTTTACTAACTACTTTTTTTGGAATAGCTATTATATACAAAACTGTTATACTTAATTATAATAACTACTCCTTTTATCAATGGAGCACAATCTGAGTTCTTTCTCGAGTTCCTAGACATCTTTCAGAATTAAAAAACTCCTAAAGTACAAGAAATTAAGTCTTTCCAGGTACTACTTACGGAAGGAAGTGCTTATACATGGTGGAATAACCATACAGAAGGTCAGAGCTCCCCTTTTACAAGATTATCAAAAAGTTAACTTATTTTTGAAGAAAGGTATGGGATCTTGTGTTAATGCTCTCAATTAAGGAACTAAGTTTCGTAAATTTAGTACGACTTCCCAAATCAATGTTAATACATACAAAATTCAAATACTTAACTATATAAGTCTCACAAAGCCTAGATAGCTGACCCGTTTACTAGAATCTTTTTAAGAGTTAATTTTAAGTAGAGGGTTCATAAACGTATTGAGTTAGACTATCATTTTTGGCACCATACTATATAAAAGACAGAGAGCTCCAGTTAACGCAAGAACACTTCTGGTGCATTTTTATGTAATAACTTGCTTTATGCTTATTTTAAAAAGGTTTTGCGGTAACAACTCGTTGTATATCCTGGAAACCAACCTAAAAGTAAAAGAGTTGCTAAACAGAATTCTTAGTCCCCCCCTTTTTTTCTCCTGTACTTACCAAGGCAACTCAAATGTGGAATAAAGGTAACTATTTCATCTAAGGGACTCTAAGGAAGGATCTGAGGCCCCTCTTCATAAATAACGATGAGTTGTATTCTTTTGTATGAGATGCAAATTTCGGATCATCAAGATTTTCTTTATATGCGAAATCTTTTATTATGCTAAAGCGTGTAAAAGTTCTATTACAGGTAATGGTGGGGAGGGGCGCTTGAAGTTTACTAATTGTCTCAATAGCCACACTTAGTTGAAACGTCGTCAGCAATTCTGGAGTACTTAATCTAGAAATTAGAGTAAGCAAGCCTAGAATCCTAAAAAGAAAATCCGGAGGTGTTAGCAAGAGGGTACCTTAGGTTTTATAGGTTTTGTTTACTGCTACGAAATTTAGAATGAGTTTTATTTTTGATACGGAAAAGCCTTCTTAAAATATTACATGTGAATAGGTACTAGAAGGGTTTAAATGTTGTTATTTGCCTTAAATATCACGAGAGAACATTACTTTCATATGTTTAAGGTGTACCTAATTTTAGCCTTTTTATGGAAACAACTAGAAATTCTGTAAAAGAGATACCTAGTACTAAAAACCTATTATATAAGAAGCTTTATATATTTTTGTGAGAGAAAGAGACCCACTGAAGCAAAGAACTAGAGTACTCTCAAGATTGTTCAAAGTATAAAACTCCTACTAAGAAAGAACCGCTTTCTGAAATATTAAACACTCCTGTTAAATTTATTAGATATAAGCTAGAAATCGGGAATAAGGACTCTTTTTCTCTAGTTATAAAAAGACTCCCTATCTGCTGAATCTTACACTGTAGCTCGGTCCCCTTATGTCTTACTAATTAAAAAGAGCATAGAACCCCTAAACCTGCTTTTATTATCTTATAAAACCAACTGCATTCTATCTTAAAGCCAGAATCTAAGACTTAACAACGGCCAAGATCAGGACCACCAGCTCTTCACTTATTACTGTATTCTTTTTCCCCAGAGCTACACCTCTCTTAGAAGCTTGACTCTGGCAGCCCTTCTTTTTTACTCTTCCGCGTACTCTAAATCTTAATTCTCAAGGCTTTTCTTAGGAGCTTGAAATTTTCCTACTTTGGGTGTTAATCCCCTATATATAGATATGGGGCTCCCCTTAGAAGTGTACTTGGCTCTTTGAAAGTCTAGTTTATCCTATATATGATTGGAGCTGCCGGATCCCTTACTTCTCCTTGTATAATACACTATGGGTATAACCCCCTTGTCAATTTCCTTGTAGCCATCGGTTAGGAAGTTTAATTTAGGTAAATATATAATAACAAGAGTATCAAAAGAGGATTCTCCGGGTCGTTTTAAAGTAGATCTGAGGACCTTATTAAAAGATTAGGAAGTTGAAGAAAAAGAAACCTTTTCGCTAATATGGATAATGAAAAAGAAAGTAAATTTAATAAAATAAGGGGTCTAGCTTCCTTTCACTGATTCTCCACAAACCACAAAGATATGGTACTGATCCTCTTAGCTGACATGCTTTTCAAGACTCCTCTTCATGGACTTGCCCACCATGCTAGAGAAGACTCCCCTGTCAATGAGTTCCTATTCTAAGAGAGAGTATGAAGAATAAGTAAGGAACTAAGAAAACACAAAGGTAACATATAGACCCACGTTTACTAAGTAAATAAGGATCATACAGGGTTTTTCAGCGCTTTTGCCTTAACAGCGACAGGATTTTTGGAATTTATTACCCTTTTAAACCTTGCATTAAAAACAACTTCCTTGTCTTTAGTTTGAATTGCACTGGGGCTCTATTCCTTTTCATGTAAAACTCAGGAGAGGGCAAGGTTGTCATTAAAGAAGGCGCATACGAGTAGAGTTAATGTTATACATTATAACAAAAGCGGGTTTAATCACTTAAATAGAACTTATTCCCAGCCTTATGTTATGAATTCCAAAGATAGTTGAAGCCCCCTCGTAGGCATAGCTAGTATAATCCAAAGTTCTACCTTTTCACAGTAATACAGGGCTTCCTCGTTGGTACATGCGCAGGTTCGAAGCAGCTTACTCCAGTATTAAATAAAGTGATCCGGAATCTCTAATTTCATAAGGGGAACCCCCCCTGAGCCTGAATGACAAAACGTCACATAGTATCATCTTGAGTTATATTCATTTCATGCAAAGAGCACTTGCGTAGATCCCCTCTTTTTTATAAAATCCGAATCCTGTTTTTACTGCCAGTAGTTTCTAAAACGGGTTAGTATTCCCAATAAAATAAATAATTAGAACTAAAATGTTGCGCAAATAACTATACCTAAGGAACTCAATAGTAGCTCCTCTTATTAGTAGGCAATATAGTTCAGTACCCATACCCAATAACAATAACTAAGAGCTCTTCTTGTAAGGCAGCAAGAAATCCCTAGCTCCCAAGATAGGACCCATTTACAATGACCTAGGATATACAAATGCAAGAGCTACCTTAAAATATAGATAGAGTAATGGTAAAAACCAAGGTTATAGAATACAAACCTTTTACTATATGGAAATTCTAATACTTGATCTAAATAAATTCTTATTCAACTTTATATTTTGTAAATAAATCTAGCTAGCTGCGAATAGAACAGATAAGCCCCAGAAAGTAAGAGCCTTAAAGAAGTGCTCCGTGGTATCAGTTTATAGATTAAAAAAGAGTTTACCCCGGCAAAATACAGGTAAAATATTCCTAAAATGTCACTTATAGCCTAAAGGCAAAGGGTTATTTACAAGTTTGACCTAAATGTAATACTTAATAAAAGCTGCCTTTTCAGTTTCAATATTTCTGGTTTAAATACCATTGTAAAAGCCTATTAGCTTCCATTTCCTTATAATTACTAAATTAAGGAGAGAGAATCCAAGATAAAAACTCTTATGCTTTGTATACGTTTGGGTTGGGGGATACAGCTCTTTTTTTTCCTATTTTTAACTTTAACTGGACAGCTGTCCTATAACTATAAATACGCACTATTCTATGATATAAGTAAAGGTTAAGTAACTTCTTTTTATGCATATGGATCGAGAGTTCCCACAAATAGAATTTAGTTTAAGTTAAATAAATATAGAGTAATTAAGGGGTTCTCGTATCGATCATTACTGATAAAAGGGTATTCATGTAAGTTTTTTTATAACTAATCCTGGGTATTTTGGATACAAACACTAGTGAAATACTAGAGAAACCTCTTTTGATTCTACTAATTCTGATAATTTAGTATGAATCCGGGGGCTTATTACACTAAAGGAATAGAAAAAGCAGAGTCAGTCTTTTTAACTTGGGTTTATTTATTACTTTATTTATTACTATAGATCTCCAAAAGTGTTCTTATTCCTAAATT
This sequence comes from Pelargonium australe, assembly GCA_036897465.1. Taxonomy (NCBI): domain Eukaryota; kingdom Viridiplantae; phylum Streptophyta; class Magnoliopsida; order Geraniales; family Geraniaceae; genus Pelargonium; species Pelargonium australe. The sequence continues at coordinate 24,203 of JAYMTH010000030.1, forward strand.
AGAAGAAGAGGTCCCTTATGAACCTTTATTCACTTTTCATGTATATTTATAAAGTGCTAAGGAAACACGGGAGTAAGTAGTTAAGGCAGTAGATTGTGAATCTATCATACGCGGGTTCAGTCCTTGTGGCATAAGAGAGCTCGGGGTTGTTCTAGTAAACAAGGGTGGTCTAGTCTGCTTTGTAAAAGAATGTATGTGTTGTTCCTTTTCTGGGTGCTCTATTGATTTGAATTACTTGTTAACAAAGAACTAGAGCGTAGTCCTTGAAAACTTAAGGGTTCCTCCTAGGAAGGGGTTACCCTAGGTCTAGAAAGAGATAAGGAGTTTCTCTGTTCGGTATTCTGGCATATTTGGAGTAACTTCTTCTATGTTTTAAAAGGCAGTATAGTATAAACAGAATTATTTTAGTCTATAAGTAGAAAAAAGTAGAAAGGACTCCTCCCTTCTTATATGTTACAGAATATACGTTTTCTAAATAAGGGTCAACTTGTGTTTACTAGAACTAGCTTTGACCCCCTATCATAATATAACAGGGGAGTCTTCCTATAATTTTTTACAAAATACTGTTGAAAAGAGCAAATCTCAGCTGTGACTTAAGTTGCTTTTTGGTTCAGGATTCAATATTTCTTAGTATATTAATTTCGGTAAATACACAAAATATTTACTCAGATAGAATGAAGAAAGCTTCACAATTAATTACGTTCGGAAAAAATTAATCCTAGATAGAAATTGAAATACCCCTTATCCCGCCAATCCTGTGTTTGAGGTCCATGTTTTGGCAGTAACCCGGGTAAATACCTAACTCATTAATTTATTGTGAGTACCCTCTGTAAACTCAAAAACCAGTCGTCAGCCCCCCCTGGCAGCTATCCTTAGCAGTTTTATACTTTATTTAGTATTTCTTTCTAATCGTGGATCAAGAGGCTTGTGTGGAGTTTCTCTATTTCACTGTGCTTTTGAAGAAAGTTAGACATCTATTGGAAATCCGTTGGGTTTAACCCTCTTTTTTACAAAAATAATTTAGTAATGGACTTTATATCTCGGATTCTGGCTCAATCAAACGGGATGCGATTAAAGAGAGCCTTTATCTCTTAATCCTAATTTTTGAATTTGATCTTTATACTATATAGTGGTTTATCAAGTGTCAGTCTATGCTACGCGCAGGTAGTAAAAGGTACCCCCTTTTTAGAGCATCTACTATCATTACACTATCCAGAGTAATGCAAAAATTAGGAGTAACCCGATCCGCACTTATTACATATCTATAACTCGTATAACAAATTTAAACAAATAATAAGTAAACTTCAGAACTTACTCAGACTTTTCTCCTAAAAAGCAAATGGGTCAGTGTGCGAGTATACTATATAAATTCTTCTTTCTTACTAGTATGTATACTTATTTCTAGTCTATTTCCCTTTAAGATATATGTCCCCTAGAAGAAGAATTGGGATTACCAAGGACTTAACCGAAGAAAAGGAAACCCTGCTGATAAAGGACATTCTTTTCAATTTATGCGTACTTTTAAAGTAAAGCTTAGTTAGTTGTTGTCATTAGTCACTCTTGATTTATAAGAAATACCGTAAGTTCGAGTCCTACTTGTGATATATATATTATCGACTTTAGATACCAATTTCAAGGGAGCATATTATTTCTTTAAAAGATTGTGACCTACTTTAGAGGAATACTAAAAAAACGGAGGAACAAGTAAAATTTCTCTATTCTTCAAGCGAGTCGGTATGGGTCCTTTTGGTGGATTTCGGAATTCAAAGTTTGGCGGATCTACCCACCTTTACCAGTTCCCTTATAGCTTTGTGGGCCAGGCAAAGAATTAAATTTTTATTAGATTGATAATTTATAGGATATATACTATTCATATTTCTTGTTTTTTAACCTACGGATCGTTTATTCCTGAGAGACTAAATTCTCTTGTTGTTGCCTTTGCCCCATTACATTTAGCTCGTCTTTCATACTTTAGTTATAGTAAATGTAATTTTGTTTTTGTAGAGTATTTAAAGTGGTTAGATCACTGATTCGTGGAATCTCAAGTCATAGGTTCGAATCGACTCCTTAGAATCAAATTATTGCTATACTTGTTATATAAATATACATTTCGAAAAACCAGTTATTTCTTAGAGTTGATATTATAAATTGATTATACATTTATGATAATTTCATATTACCCTTCTCCCTATACTAAAGGAGCCACTTTGCTAAAATACACTAATTAAGGAAGATAGTTTATCCGCTTAAAGTGAAAGAGGTTTGGTACTTACTAAATCTTTTGTCTACACATACATACTGAGGAGTTCCCATTTAATTACTGAACTGAAGAATGCTAAATTTAATTGGCACCCCTTTTATCTAATCTTTAAATTACTGTCCCAAATCCAGATACTATAAAACAACCATAACATGAGGCAAGATTTATCTTGTTAAGCCTTTTCCTTGATCAGGATTCTTATTTGTTAGGAGCTCCTTTAAGATTTGATACATCTGACCTATTCTGTGTTCGTTTTATAAGACATTGTAAAATTCTCCTTAAGGTAACTACTAGCTAGAGTTTCCCCTTGAAAACTTCCTTGAAAAAGGAACAGACTTCATATTATTCTTAATTATCTTCTTTAAATTAAGATGTTTACTAGAAGGCATTTCGCTTTCCACTACCTACCTACCTACTACTTAACAAGGTTTTTCTTGTAACTTTTACTCCGAGACTATGTCCAGAAAACCCACTGAGTGTAGAAGCTTCTAAAATTTCTGAAAAAGAGAAGATACTAAAAACTACTTAAATATATAAAATAAAGGGGGTTCTATTACAACAGGATAAAGTAAAGGGGCAGGGCTCTAACTTAAGTTTAAGGAAATTCCTTGATTTGACCCACTTAATATTGTTTTTAACGAAGGAGCTTGTGCTAGACGTCGTATACTCACTCGTATATACCTACCATCTTTCATTGACCTTAAACCTATCCAAGGTGTTTAACGGCAAGTCTCAATAAGGAGTTCCCTCTTTATCCTTTTGCTCGAAGGCAATCTTGTATTGTAGAAAACTTACTGCACACCACCCACGTATGAGGATAAATACATGGATAGCGTCAAAAGGGCTTCGTATTCTACTCACACTAAAAGTGCTCCGAGGAGCACTTTAATCTTGTTGGTTTGAATCCTATCATTTAGGTAGGGGATTTCCTTCTGTCTTGAGAGCCAAAGGCTTTAGTAAACAAATAAGCCTCTTTTTGACTTAACTAGGTTCTCGTTGAGAAATAAAAAGCTACCTACAATATAGATAGAGTCTAGTAAGGTCCCACTAAGAGGATGTGACAAATCCTCAAGAGCTGCGTTTCACTTACATTTACTTTGATATTTCTTACAATAAAGTTTTAATCTTTTTCACGCGACCCTGTTTTTGATTAGCTGCTTAGTCAGGGATACTTATAATTAAGGATATCTTATCCCCCTCATTTAATTTTTTACCGGTATAGAACTTTCCTTTTAATTCTGAGTTTTACTCCCGCGCTTTTTCTATCTAGAGCTAGGGATTAAGCTAATCCTCTAAAAGAGATTAACGACAAGGAGCTTCTTCTTTATTGAAATAATTTTTTAATAATAACTGATATAAGCTAGTAAACCTATATAGATAAAGCAGAATCTGCGGTAAAAGCATAAGTTCCTATACAAATAAAGTCTTTCGTACATTACATTAGTTTTGAATAGGCAATCTATATTATAGTGGGTAGTCTTACTTTTCTAACCAGTATTGTGATGCATACCTCTATCTTTAGTAACAAGGATTGACGAACCTGAACTGAAAATGCTGAGTTTACTCTTGTATCTGCGACTTGGATTCAAGCCGGGTACTGTCCTTATAAATTTCAAGTAAAAGTAAATTTTTGGTATAATGAAGCTAGGCAAGAATTCTTCCCTTTAGGGTTTTTCCCTCATGTAGGGTAAAGAAAGTAAAGCTCTTAACAAGTCTAAAAAAGAATACAGAGGAAGCCGAATCAAAGAATATGTATTATTCTCTAAATGAGGTTTTAGAGACTGTTTAATTCTCCTCCAAGGTCCTCCTCAGTATAATATAAACTGGGTGAGAAATTAAAACCTCAATGTACTCGAGATTGCTACTCAATAGAATTAAGTAACATTAAGAATAAGGAATTCCGGAATCTAATAGCTACTCCTGAGACAAAAACTCTTCCAAATTATAGAACTAAGAATTCTTATTGCGAGCACATCCTAAGTAGCTTAGCTCTCTCTGGAATATGTGTTATAATCTTTTAGTAAGCGTACCCGTAGAGCTTTTCTGATTATGGATGAATGTAATAAATGGTGTCTATGTCATCTTCTAAAGTAAGCATAAATTCTCCTGATCTACGAGCTTTATGCCTTATAAACTTCTAACCTCTAGACTACTCTTCTTTTATTATACGTTGTAGTTACTAATAAAAACAAGTCTCGGTAAGGGCCCTCCTAAATTTAATTTTGAGTTTGCCCGATTTTAATACTGAGGAATACCCGCCCCAAGACAAGGAGTACTCTTAAATTCCATGAGTAAGAATTCTTTATTAGAAACATGTATTGATAAATTAAGTTGGTTTAGTGTTTTGGCTTTGAAATAAAGAGGATTTAAAGAAGGGTAAGGGAAGGTTTACAAAGACGAACCTTGTTTCTAGTCATCAAATCCACCTCGGTTTTTTTGTACAACAACATTGTGTCAGTCAATAAGTATATAGGAATGAAAGGCAATCTCTGGACTTTTTTTTTAATACTGCTTTTCTTAGGCTTAGCATGTTAAGGAGTAATCATATTAGCTTTAAATGTTTTGCTTTAGTATTTTTAGTAAGAGCTTTTTATTATATTCCTTTTTAATAATAATAAATAGAATAGAGTAATCTCTAGATAGAATGTACGTATATGTTTAAGGGTATTGCATTAGGAATTTAGAACCCATAGTTGTTTATTAAAAGGTGTTGCTAATTAGGGCTTTCTGAATAGTAAGACTATACTCATCTAATAGACAATCTTCAATATGAAATTAAGCGTTGAATACCTGGATTAGTCCAATAAGAGAGCTTATAGTTAACTAAACAAGCCCTTTTTACTAGTGTAGTAAAAGAAAAAAGATACCGACTATTCTTTTTTAAGCTAAAAGGTTTTAGTCTTTAAGGAAGGTTATATATATGCCTAGAAAGAGGAATCCCGGATCACAAGAGCGACCCTTTTTCCTAATAGCTTGCGTTCCATACCAGAATTTCATCTTTTAGAAGCTCTAGAAGTTTCCTTTATCTTGTCAAGCTCCAGTAAGATTAGCAGTTATTGTTGTTGAAGCACATTAGCTTCTAGTTGACTCTTGGCTAGTTAGCTATTTTGGTCTTTATTTGAATTCCTATCTTCTGCTCGTCCCTTTCATGCGGGGGCACCGTAATTAAACCTCTTAATATCTAATTGAATTAGAAATCAATTAAAGGTGCATTACTTGGTAGATTAAGGCAGCGGTTTCACTCGAGAAGATAAAGCGGGGGGGTTAAAAAGTATATGATCAAGTGGAACAAAGCCTTACACTTTACCTTTGTATTAATTTATTACATAAGTTTTAGTTAAGTCTCGAAGTAGGACATTTCTCATAAAGGTTTTTGTTGATGACCTTGAATTGTTGGCTTTCAAGTTCCCTTCCTTATTATGGATCCCCTTTTAATAAGATATATAGAGGGTGTGCTTTAGCTAAACTAGACGGGGTTTTGGGGGTTCCAAAGGAGTAATATTAAACACATATCTATCTGGAATTACTTTTCAGTAAAGTCTAAATAGTTGAGGAATAGAATTCAGTATCCTATTTCCAATTGTAGCATTCCTTAAGGAAGGGGTATAACTAGTAGTTTTTCAGTAATTATAAATAAAGATCCGGCAAACGGGGTTTACCCCCCTTTATAAAACAAAGACTTCCTTATACTCAAGAACATAATTAATACGGATAACAACCCTTTTTTGATCGGCTTAAAAGGACACATTCAATCCCCAGGCTATACCTATAAACTAAAATTGCACAGACAGCTCTGTTAGTCCCTAAAAGATCTTGTGTCAATGGTTGGTGTATTGTCTAGATTAAGACCGGAGTTAGTAAATAAAAATAAATAAGAAAAGCACTAACAATCAAACTTCCATGAAAAGGTACTCGAATGAAAGAGTTAATGACTTACAAGATAAATCTTGCCTGAAACCAAGAATTAGTCTTTATGTCTGATCAGCTACTTGATTGACTGGTCTTATGAAGGGATTTCTGAAAGTGAGTTTTAGCTCTGAGAGTTTTTAAAAAGTTAGTTTTTTTAGTTGCCTCTTTTGCTAGCTGAAGCAGGGCTTCTTATGCTAAAAGCAAGTGGTCGAACCCTAATCTGTACAGGCGTGCTCTCGTAAAGGGGCACTACCCCTACTTCTTTACCGAAAACTTGTTTTATTTAACAACTGAAAAGCAAAGCCAAAGCTACCTGTCTTGCTGAATCCTTTTAATAAAGCTATCTCTTATAAATTCCTAGGGCTTATGCTCTTAAAACAACCAAGAGCTCCTGAAAACACTCTCTATTAAGACTATAGCTACAGAAGACAATAGCCACCCCTCTTTTTACAGACCCCTCCCCTACTTTGGACAAGACACGCACTCCTCCTCACTTCGTTCAGAGTCCAAGCCCTTCCTCCTCATTTAGAAAGAGGTTCTCGTTCGTATGGCTAGTCCTCAACTTCCCTGTCTCAAGCTAAGAACCTAGTTGCTGCCCTTTCATACTTGTTTTTGTAACACTGCAGGCTTACTCCTCCTATTTAAAACTCTTCCGAGCTTCGGTTAAAGGTAAAGGACTCCCCTTTTCTATTCTATATACTCCAAAAGCACTACTAAACTTGCCCTTGATTGGAAATAATGAGCTCAATCTATTTGTATATAAGTGATTAAAAATGAGTACTTTCGTCCCTTTCCCTTGAGAAGCTTCTTCTTCAATTGTCATATCTTTCTTTCCTCTTCACTTTGTTCAAAGCTCTTACGAACCCTTTTAAATGAGCTACATACTTGCTATTTTCTGGGTCAGATAAAATACTAAGTTTCTGCCTTAAATATAGTAGCTAATGAACTTGAACCTGTGTCACTAAGGTTGGAATTGACTGTGCTGCACTTCCAATATTTACTCTCATTCTCATTCCGTAGCTAAAGAAGAGTACTGCAATTGCTTCCATTATAGATATTGTTATGAAGTCATTCTATATAAGTAATTCTTGTCAACCCTAACCAGAATTACTCAAATTTAGCGAACCCTTGTCTGTCTTATAGGGTACTCTTCTGCTCACTTATGTCCCACAGTAATTAACAAGCATATCCATAAAAAAGGGCTTTTCCTATTAGTAGTAGCAGGCACGTACAAGAATTCTTGTATTTTACTTTATATTTATAGTGACAAGTACTCTTAATTAACTGTTTACAACAGCTGAAACTCTTAAGGATTGCACGGGTACTAATATCCTAAAAACGAGTAACCTTGCCTCTCGTTTTTTGAAAAACATATTACCTAAAGTAATCTTAAATTACCCCGGCTCTCTAGAGAACCAAGGGATCATATTCCTCGTTTTAAGCAAGTAGATTTGCAAGGTTAGACATATTATCTATTGAGACATTACAGAAAAAATGCCAATAAATTACCCTATTATATGTTAAAGCACCAACTTTCCATTTAGTTATTAATAATTTTCTATAGGAATTCTTTTATAATAAAACCAAGAAGTTTTCACAAGTTTCAAGCTATATATGTATTCATTTGCCTTCCAATTACTATATATAGTCTTCCTTTTGAGAAAAGAAATAGGAATCTAAAACTACTAAAACACCTCACTTTCTCTAAATGGATAACTCAAAGCACGGATTAGTACAATGAGAGAGACTCTTTTTTAGCTGCCAACGATTCATATTCCTTCCTTTTTCCTATTTTACAACTAACTTTTTGACTTGCCTAAATAAAAAGAAATAGGTGTATATTCTTTCTTGCTTTATTTAATAAAGAGGAATCCTTAGTAAATAATAACATACAATATTCTTTAATTACTAAGTGCAGCTTAAAGTCCTTAAAGAGTACTAATTCTTAGGAAAACCATTAACACTATAAAACGAATGCCTATACCTAAAATACTTGAATGAATCCTGTTATGTTGATGCTAGTTAGTGATAACCCCGTATATTTTCATACTGTTAAACTCCTTATTCACTTAGAAATTACCGATACAAGGACCTTCCTTATCAAAAGATAAAGTTACTCTTGTAAGAATTCTATAAATTTGGTATATATAATAATCTTTGATATCAGAACAATAACTAAGTATTCTTTTTTTTTTGAGACTTTAAAAATTTCTGTAATTCCCTAATACAACCACTAGAATGTAATTGACTCTTTTACCAGTTCCCGGTCGGTGCTCCTTTTGTTAATGGTATAGGCAATACTAAGCTTTCATTAGTAAAGAGTGAATTACTTCCTTGTATCGAGAAGTTGAATTCTTTGTTTCAAAGTAAGCAATTACATAGGATATTCATATAGTAAAACAAAAACTAGTAGATGCTTAGATTTGGGGAATCCCCTTAGCATTAAGTCAAGATACTTTTAGGCTTTCTGAAAGTTGATGAAGGAGTCTTCACTTTACTATATACTAATAGATATACAGGTACCCGCAAAACCCTTTAACGATTCAACGCTCGAGGGCTGGCTATAAAAACTACTTCGGAGATACTTTGGTTATTCGTTTTGCTAACTAAAATGCAGAGACTGGTTAGAAAGACTGAGAAGAAAGGTAAAGCTTTGAAAGACAGGTATGAAGGTTAAGGAAAGAGGTCTAAAATCCTTCTTATTCTATAAAAGCAAAGGAGTTTTTCCTAGGTTGTTAGGCGAGGTATACTTGATATGAGGGTTTTTTCTCCAGGAATTTCAATTAATTATAAGGAAATCACTAGTCTACTAAATAAGGAATAGAATATCTCCTGTTTTCTAATTTGAATAGGAATTCCCTAATACTAACTAAACTTTCCTAAGTACATAGGTTACATACATTCCTAAAACTCCTACTTAAACAAAATTAGCACTTTTTGAATTTCCTATCCCTGTATTTACTACGAAAAAAGCAAAAATTATTAAGAAAACCCGAATCTCTTTATAATAAAATTTTATATAATAACAATAATATTAAAAAACTTTAAGAACAGTGAAATAGCTCAGTTGGTAGAACAGAGGACTTAAAACCCGGGGGATTCAATTCAAGACATATTTCACTTTTTCTATATCCTGTTTAATCTAATAAAGTTTTACAAAGATATGTAAGTATCTAAAGAGTTGTTTCTCTGATGAGTTTTATAAAGAAGGGTAACATGCGGGTTAATTTGTAGGTATGCCAAAGGTTCAAATCGCGATATGATAACAAGGAAAAGGGCATGGACTAAGACAGTTCCTATATATAAAGCCTTATAAATTTCCTACAACTGGAGCTTTTAATTTTTAAAATCTTTATGAAATTAGAGTGGAGACTCATATTTGCTAGTCGCAGTGTAGAGTGACCACCCTTTTTCACACCTACCCCTATACTCTATACAAAAATGTAACAATTGAGCTTTCAAGGATTCCTATTTATATAAGAAACCTCTCAAGTCTTTTTGTATTAGACATATCCTGGCATTCTTATAGAAAAAACTTGCCAACAAAATGACAGACTTTCGCTGGAGGCTTATGACTCAACCTATCTTTTTCCCTTCTGAAAAATCAAATAAGTGTTAGGCCAAAGTCTCCTTTTATGGCACTCAATTTCTTTCTAAAAAGAGCGCTTCTCCAATGGAAGCTTTTTGCTTTGTTGTAACTAATAACCAATATACTTTAATACTATAAATAGACGAGTTATGACCCGGTATTCCTAGATATTTTCTTTCGAACCACTAAAAACTTTATACAGCCGGTCAGAGCTGGGGTACTTTTAATTTCCTGTATTTTTTTAAGGGATAAGACAAGGGTTTAGTAAAGCCAATAAAGTAATTTTACCGGTAAATCAAAGCTATTGCAGGTATGGTTTTAATGGAGAGTTCTTTAGTTACCGCGGGCAAGTGAGAGGTTCTATTTTGTAATTTACAATGATTTAGAGGGTTATCTTTTATATTTATAATAGCCAGGTCTGCCCCTTTTTAAGAGACCCCGTTAAAGTTCTGTAGGATTCAAAATTATATAGCAAAATGCGGGAGAATACGGATGTCCTTTGTTAATTGGTATAGTTTTGAAAATCCCCGGTTTTTGCGGGGCATCAGTTTTACACAACAGTTAACAGGGAACCCCTCCCTTTCTTATACTTTTCTTTTAGGCAAGTCAAATCTGTTTATTTATAAGCGTAACCAATATTCAGATAAAACAGGCAGTTAGTCTATTTCGACGAAACCAAACCCCCTTAATACTCAAGGACTTATCCTTATCTAGTTTTCTTCAGTTTGTACGAATATCCCATAGAAGTAATCCCTTAAATATACTTTTAAGTATAAAATAAGAAGGATTCCCAAACTTAAATAAGGGTTCAAAGAGATCTTGCTTGGGCCATAGTCATAAGAGGAGGCGTTAAGCTTATTTTTAAGTCAAAGAAGTTCATAAAACATCATAAACCCGCCCGAGAATAGGGCTCTTCTTAGTAAATGAGGGTTCACTATAAAGAAATAAAAAGTCTCCTTCAAGTTATGAAATCCAGCTATTCCTATATACTCGCAAAAACGGAACTAAACTGAATTAAAAGGTTTTACTCAAGTTCTTGACAACCAAAGGGAGCTCCGTCGAGAGTAACCTTTAATAAAAATAAGTAAATAAATTTGTATATAGTACTAAACTAAGTTTAGTAGAGAATTCTACTTTTGGTTTTCGGCTAATGGACAAAGTTGTAACATAAAGTAAGAGAACCGGGGATCCCTTAGATGACGATTTGATAAGACCTACAATTACCTAAAAATTTAGAATCTCTATAGAATCCGTGAGGCTCTCGCGTACAGTTTACTTTGAGTAATATACCGTATTTCCGCCTGTGAGGTTTCCTAGACTTTTTCTTCAAAAAGACTCGTAATTATTTATTACCACTTTCTTATTACTATAATTTGGTATTAGCTATTAACTATTTTTATCCTTAGGTATTTACCAAGTATAAATTTTCTATATACTCGAGTACCAAATTACGGGCAGCACTTAAAGCCCACCTCGTTTATGAGTGAGGACCCTTCATTATATATTTGCTGATATAGGGGCTTTTACTCAATTGATAAGGTACTCGTACCAATACGAAGGACTGCGAAATATCTTATTTTCTAAGCTTTTTGTTTGGTGCGGGATTCCTAAAGTACTTTTTGGCTTATTTAATAATAGTTTGAGAATAACTTACTAAAGTCAATCAAAGTAGAGATCCCATTAGTTTCGACAGAATCTGGATTTGACTTATACATGGTATCAAAAAACTAGACAATTCCCTATGAGAATCCAGTTTTACTCTATACTGATTAACTAGCTAAAAGCTAACAGTATACTCTTGTACTGTGGACGCTTGCCAAGTAGTCGTAAAAGAGAGAGAAAGTTAGGTAAGCATTTCAATTGTATAAGTGGTACTTTTGGTTGTTTTTCTGCCCTTAATTTGTACTGGATTCTATTGGTATCTGAGATTTCCTTTTTTAAGTTTTTCTTTTTTATGCTTCTTTTTCTCTTATATAGAACTATATTTAGAAAGTGATGCATATCTTTTGTAAACTCTCGTTATAGTAAGTATTGACAGTGGAGTATAGCAAAGTGGTAAAGCAAGGGGTTTGTTGGATCAACACGCAAGGGTTCAACCAACCCGTTTAATACTTACAATATATAAAATTGTACGGACTTAGATAATACCGAGAAGATAGCTTTTTAACTTGCAGGGAATACAGCATTTTATTATTTGTCCCTTAGTGAAAAGGTAATCTCAGATAAGTAGAATACTATAAACAATCCTGCTAAGAGCCCCTGACTGGTTCAAAGAGGGATATTAAAACTGAGTACAATGTCGGTAATTCTTTCTATATAATGTGAAGTTCCCTCCGTAGCTATAAGCCGTTGTTCATACAGGGGTTGCTTTTATTTAATTGCTGCCCCTTTTCTGGTCTATACTAAGTGCAACGTATACTAATCTTTTATCTTCTCGTACTATAATCAAGGAGTGCTTTCTTTTTGATTTTTTGGTTTCAATTAAGTTACAACATGAGAAAAGGGGCGGTATGAAAGAGATAGATAATTATTCATTGGAAGTCCGTTGGTTTACACTTTTTAATATAAGTAAATCCCTGTCTAAAATCAACGCGGCTCTAGTCTCTCTCAAGTATTAGATACCTCACAACAAGTAGAAGAACTCACTAAACGGAGAATTCTGTACGTGTAAGATTGTAGGTATTGAGAGGATAGGGAATTTAATTTTATGCTTTAGTACTCTAGTTTACCTTTTATTATGCCGATAATGTTAATTTCGTACCAACAAAAAGCGGTTCCTCTAAAAAAACAAGCCTTGTAATTTGGATTCCACTTCCTTTACTCTTAAACAAAAGGTTAAACTTTCAGGATTTTTATTAACTGTATATCGAAGAACCCATACTATTATACTGAAAGAATATATCGAAACTCGGAACTCTAACCCTTGCTTAACCAGTACCAGTGATCGATGTAGAATTTTTTAGAGTGTTCAAACCCATAAAATCAAGAGTCACTTCTCATTTAGAACAAAAGTTGATGGTTCAAAACCGACTTTACTTATAGCCCTAGGTTTTACAAGGAATTGCCCTTATTAACTCTTAAAAATGTAATTCTTGTGACTAAATCTGTCTTACCCGGGGGTCCGATAGGGTAGTAGTAATTCATGGCTAACTTGTTCCTTAAGATATATGTTACTTTTTAAAAAGGGCCCCGTGTTCTCAACAAAAAACTTCTAAAAGGAATCCTACTATAACCGTGAGTAAGAGACCCGGCTTGCTTAACTAAACGAATACCACATTCAAAAATTTGTCACCTTAAAGGCCAGGATGACTTATAGAAGCTCTTCTATCTAAAGCATTCCTAAAACAGAAGCTCTCATTTAGATCAAGATTGTACAACTTTAATTTTAATATGAAACTCAAACTATATAATATACTTTAGGGTAAAATGGTATACTGCGGGGAAGTTGGACTAGCTTACTACTTTCCCTTAGATCTAGAGGGAAGAATACAACCTATGGATAGGGACTTGTTTAAAAAAGTAAAGTCTTAGTTGGTTGATATCTGTGCGCGTGGATTTAGTACCTGCCTATTTAAGCCTACTAAAGAAAGGCTTTTTGTTTACATTTGTTATGGGAATTGTTGTAGGTTTATTTCATTGTAGATAAAAAGAAGTTCCTAGTTCACAATAACAACGAGTAATTAAAATCACGAGTCTTATTTGTTTCAAGTTTCCTAGATTTTTGGAGAATGCCTGAGCAAGGTTTCAGAAAACTCTTGGCCTAAAACCTAGTGGAATCCTATGAATCAAAGTTCATACGCCGAGACTTGGGTACTAAAAAAAACTAGGGTTTCAAATAAATCTAAATTATAACTCGCTTTTTGGTCTAAACTTAAGGATTAGATTAGTATTCTAACACTATAAGAATAAGATGTTCCAATTCAGGACTATATATACGGGAACTGGTTAAGTAGTAAGATTACGGATTTGCTATGCTTCTTATGTCGTGCTAAGTGAACATTGTCAACTCTTTTTTATAAAATAAATTTTTCTGACTTCTCCTTTATGGACTTCTGTATTTTTAAATTTCTGTCCTTACTTTACTATAAGCGATGTCCTCTGCATCTTTAAAATTATGTGCCTATATGTGTGGTTCTATTTTTATTAGAGCTAGCTGGTTAAACTATATAATTGGTATTTATTATATATTTGTTAGACTCTGTTTATATAGTACTTATCGCTTATAAAGCTAATTAAGAATTATTTACACACTTAATAAATACAGCATGAAATCCTTTGGTGGAAAGGCAAGGGCTTACTTGATAGATTTTTAGTTATGAATTGATCTGAACAAGCCCGTAGATTTGAATCATACAACTCGAAACTAAGAAAATTTGGAATCTACTTTATATTTGAAAAGACAACCTCTGTAATCGTAATCAAGCGGCTCGAACCTTTCTATGTCGGAACAAGAAAGCTTTTATATAACCCCACGAAAGACTCCATAAACTGTCGTGATTACAAGACTTACTACTAATACTAAACTACATTGTAGAATATATAAGAATTCAGGATTATTTAAATCTATTTGTATATAAGTGATTTCTTAAAGAATTAGACTACTAAGCCAATGTCTTTCTATAATAACTCCAATCCTAAAACCCGACAAATAGAAATGGTAATGATCCTCCTTAAATAAATAATAGGTAGAGCTAATAGAGTAAGATACAGAGGAAAAGCTAACTCTTTCCTTAATCTAAATCACACCTTTTTTTAGTCCGTATCTCTATCTTCTAAATCTGCAGGCTATATACTTTCTTTCTAAAGGAGTCTTAGCAGCTATTATAACCTCTTTTTTTATTTAGGAGCTAGACTTATCCTATGAGTTCCGCCTTTCTTATAAGTGAAGTGTCTTATGAACTATACCCGTACTCTTATGCATACCTATGTTCTTTGTAACTATATTCCTTAAGAGCTATAATACTTGTTTGTACTAGGGGTCTCCGTCCGTCTTATGGAGCTTATAACCAGTATCCCTTTTCAACACACACCTGCCTTAGTTGCTGTCTTATGGGCCTTCTTGTAACAGTCTGTATAGGTATTCTTTAGTATATTAATGCCTATCTTAATACCCGCAGCCTAACTCTTTGGATTACCTCAAGCTTTCTTAGTAATCTTCATAGCTATAACAATCCTCTGTATCTGCAAGAATTCCGTTAACAATAAGTTTATTTCAATACTCTGTTTTCTTTGTGACAGTGCCTGTACTCTCTATCCCCCGTTTCATACTCTTATTCTGTATCATATCCTTCTATAGAGCTAGCTTCTGCATCTTACTCCTATCCATAGTTTCTTTTTTAATACCTACACTTAGTCTTTCCCTTATTTATGGGTTAACCAAGAACTTAGTAGGGCAAAAACCAAAGGAAAACAAGAGCAACTCTTACTTTTACTCCTCGGATAATAGAAATAGGAAAGCAAGATCTAGGGAGGAAGCCTCTCTCTTTTTATATCTAATTTTAGAACTTCTGGATTAGAGTTAGAGAAAAGGTTAGAGAATCCTCGGAGAATGAAGACAATGAAAGGGGTTGGTTTCTTCCTTACTTGGTCTAGTGTAACAAGGTTGTGAGGTTATAAATTTCCTTGTCAGTTTCTAATCTAAGGAGGCTTATAAAATGTATTTAAACGAACGTAAAAGTATGAAATAGACAATCTTACCAGGTAGACTCATCTTACTTTTATGGCATTTAAATAGCCTTAGATTGGCTTTTGGTATTTCTGTAATAAACTATCTTTGTTGTACTCAGTCTTTTTCTTTTTATTTGTGTAAATCGTTCCTTAAGATTCTTGTTTAAGAGTTTCTTTTCTAGTAGGGCAGAGGTATTCTTTCTGTTTTTTCTGTGAAGTCTACTAATAAGTATAAGAAAAAGGGTCACCTCTTTAAATGTTCATTTATGTCTCACTCTCGCTTAAGCTCTCACTCGTGAAGAAACCTTGGCTTGCTTATTGCATTTTCTTATGTAATCCTGTATAATTCCAAAAGCATAGGATATAAAGGAGGACTACCTTTTCATTTGTTGACGGAAGTTATTATCTTCAACTTCTACTGACTTAGATTTCTTTTTATTGCTTTACTTATTTACTTGTGATCCTTAGCTAGAAAAGCCTTACTTTAGACGAGAAAACGGGATCTCCAAGGTTGATACTAAACTCAACTACTCTTTGCTTTTGAAAGCTAGACACCTACCTATAGAGTACCATAGTACAGGATGTCTTCTATATACCCCATCTACTGCTTATTCATACCTATTTTTCTGAATACCTAGAATTGCTATAACTTACTTCTTAGTCTTAATAACGATAACTTCTTTCTTCTGTAAACCTTTCCTATTCTGTTTCCTACTTTTAAGAGCGATGCCTTTCTTAGTCTGTATCCTACCTTTTTTCTAAGCCATAACTAGACCCTCCTGTAGCCTGGAGTTACTGTACTTAGTATAGCTAATGTATTCTTCTAAGCTTGTAAGGAAGTTTGAGAAAATACGTTAAACCTAGCAATGAAAAGCTCTTAATGTAAAAACCAGGGGTACCTAAACTCCAAAAAACGAAAGAATTTAAACCTGGACATTATTCGACTGAATCTATTTCCTGAAAATTTAGTTTCATTTGAAATAGCTATGCAGTCTTTAAAGTTAAAGGCAGTTTTTTGGGTTTTTATTTTTGAGAGATACCTAAGTACATAAGTTCAAAATCTTATTTAATACTAGGAAGCACAAATATGGGTCATGTCTAAAAAAGCAAATCTATCACAGCGATAAGGTTAAGTACAATTGTCCACTATGAAACGGATTCCTCTTGTAAATAAGTGCATTCTTTTTGTACAAAATGTAGGAAAGACATATCTATACCTTTTCTTGGGTTGAAAAGGGGGTTTTCTAGTATTATAATAAAACAAAAAGGGGGGAGACTTAATTTCCCTTTTGAGTATCTTTGAAAGTCCTCCTTATATTAAGGGTAAGGGTTCCCGTATTATCTAAAGTATTAAGGTCTTTCTTAAATTGTGTTACAGCCCCACAATAAGACCTAGTAGAGAACGAACACCTTTCTTATATGATGAATACAGGAATTTTTGGCTAGGCATACAGGAAAGGATTCAATATATTTTTACAGAAAGTATAACGCTTATAGTTTCGTTCATAGCTTTTTGAGTATGCTATAGGGCTTCCTTACAGATAAGGGCTTTTAAAAAAGAAAAGTAATTATATCAAATATTTTTAACAAAAAAGGGTACTAGTATCATATTAGTTCGAAACAAAAATAGCTTCAAACGGGGCAGTAATTAGGATTTACTAACAATGCCAGTAACCTTAATATAAAGATAAGGGCATATCCGTATTAGAAATTCCAATAAAGCTCTTCTAGATTAAAGAAATCCTTGTAAAATGGCAGTTTAACTTCGAGTGTTTTTCTACACTTCTACACCGGGAATCTACAATGAATACATTATTCATGGGTTTACACGATAAATTTAGGATTGGGGCAATAAAATTACTAACTCTTAAATGAAAACCACACTAAATTCACTAAAACTATACATAAGCCATACCCAGCGGGGTCTCTTATTCTAACAAAAACACTTCCAATTTTTCCTATTCCTATAATTTGAGTCTAGGGAGACCACATTTATTTCTCCTTCTAGGTTTTTGCTAAATTTATGAAAACGATAGTAAAGCCTTTCTTATGAACTAGAACTCCTTTATTTCTATGATTTGCGTATTAGACTAATATTTCATAAGGCTCAATTGGTCAAAAGGAGAGCTAAGAAAGTTAGAATATAAGCTCATAACTTGACGTAGAACTCGTTTTTATTCTGATGTCGGGCATAAAGAGTAAATCCGAAGAGACTACCCTTTGTAAGTTAATACGTATAGTAAATATCATGAAAGTAGGACTTGTGCCTCTGTAGTGCTTCTAGTATTTCGTAAAAGACTCACTTAGTACAAAGTCCTGTAATAAAGTTACCGTTATAGGGAGAAGCCTGCAAACAATTAATATTAGGTAATTTTTTCTCTACCACCTGTGCTATTGCGAGGTTATTCATCAAACTATTAGTAAATACTCGTTGGTTTTTATAGTTTTAAGGTACTTCTACTTTAGTATCTGAAGCTTATTCGCTCTCCTAACAGGATCTTCTACTACGATTTCCTTGCTATTTTTTTTTTTATTTTTAGTTTATAAAAGTTTATCTCAAGTTAGAACTTATTTATATCCTATGAGATATTGATCTTCTCTATCTCTATAAGGTAAGCTCAGTAGTAAGAAAAGCTTAGCTATACGTAGGATTATCATGTTATGGAAAAGGGGTTAGATTGCAACACTTATATTTCATCAGTTTCTGCTCTGAAAGCGTGTATTACTCTAGAGTTTTCTATGTCATGTTTGTAGTTGGCATCCTTAACTTAAGGTTTTGAATCTCTCTAGTAGAACCCGTGCCCGTTGAATTAACAACCGGACAGTCTGCACACGGCCTAGGTTTTACATTTTTTATACCCCAATCCTTTGGTTTACGGAAAAAAAAAATAGGATTCTATACTTAACTAGAATTTTTTTAGTACTTCAACCTTTGAAACAGGAGCCCCTAATTTAAATTATCGAGATTTGCGGAAGCTGGCACTACTTTTTACTAGTAAATAAAGAAGAACTTGGGTATTCTGAGACGGCTAGTCGAGGTTGTTGCTTGATATTTATAACTCCTTAAAAAATTCTTATCTTAGTGTTTGAACGGTAGTTCTCGAGGTATCCACCTAGAAGCGTGATATACTAAGTTTAAGTTATAGGGCCTGCTCACAGTAAAAGGGTCGCTTTCTCAAGAGGGGGATCCCCTTTTGGTTGTATCTTTCACTATTAGGATTGACAGAGTACATGAGGTTTTTTTGTTCAGAATTCATTCTTGGAGAAGATATCCTATAATTTTTCGAAATGTATAGCTCTTAAGAGTAAGAGCCGGTCTATACTATATCTAATTACAAGATT
The DNA here is from genome assembly GCA_036897465.1 of Pelargonium australe. Classification (NCBI taxonomy): domain Eukaryota; kingdom Viridiplantae; phylum Streptophyta; class Magnoliopsida; order Geraniales; family Geraniaceae; genus Pelargonium; species Pelargonium australe. The sequence goes on from JAYMTH010000030.1 coordinate 42,970, forward strand.
ACTACAACAAGCAAGTTAAAAAGGTACTTTTGAATCAGTAAAATAGCTTAGATAAAGAGAAATAGAAATGCATTCTTCAGTGATCTAGAATTCCAGAGGTAATGTCCACTAGGTAAAAGGTGGTTTATGGTAAATTCGTGAAGCTATACCGCTTATCTTAAGATTTGTTTTAATCGAGGAAAAAAGATTATAAATATTGATAACCGACCTTTTTAAGTATTCTAAGCACAATTCGAAATTCAGAATCTTCCGATGTTGTCCTATATATGACCTTGATAAAGACCACAGAATACATATTTCTAGTTAGCTTTTTTTACTAGATCTGGTCCAAAGGTTTTTAATTATTAGGGCCCCATTCTACAGGACCCGAAAAGTGTGTTCTATTTCCACACTCTGTATAATGTATTTTAATTTTACCTCCGAAAAGAAATAAGAAGGCCAAAGCTCGCTTCAGAAAAGGATTTCCCATCAATACTGAGTAGCCCCTTTTGTTTCGGAAGGCTTTCAAAGTAGAGATTTACACTTTTAAATTAAAATACCTGCTCTATTATCTATACTGTCTAACTAACGCGGATCGTCCGTATGCTAAAGAGCTGAGGTTGCTTATTCGTAAAACTCTTTATTCGTTTATTTTTAAGTAAATGTAAGGAAATCCTAAATTTATAAGATATAAAAATAAGACTTAGGAAACTGACTAATACTCTATAAAATAGGATACTAGCAACGCAACACTAACCCAGATTCTACTAAACTAAATAATATAGAAATCTTTCTATAAAAAAACTAATGAAACAAAGACTCTTATTTTAAGGATATCTTTTTTTTTAACAAATTTGTTTATAAGGAAAAACCTCGGTAAATTTATAAAAAGTAGATCCATACCATACGGAGAAGTTCCTAAAGGTTTTCTTATATGCATCAGAAAAAAAAAAAGGTAAAAAGGCCCTTAGCTTTAGAGGATTTCAAACACCAAAGGTCTATTTAGTAGGTAGGGTATCTCAGGTCTACGGAGGACCTAATCCTCTGGATCCTTGCGAACGAATAATTAATGTATCTTCTTTGTTCTTTGTGTTGAGCTAGGTTTAAGCAAAAAGCTCTTTTCGCAATGAATCTACTTTAACGAGATTCAGTGCTTTATTAACCCCTCGGTTCGAGTCTCTAGATTTTTAAGAAATTCATATGACTTTATTAGAACTAATAATTAGAACTAATAGATATTTTAAGCAGTCTACTAGAGTAAACTAACGGTATCTTTTCAAGAATTTGAGATACAGATTTCTAAAGCTAAAGCACAAGTAACTTTTAGGTAGACTCCATATGGAAGCTGACTTTGCAGGTATAAGTTTTGCAGTTTTTCTAAGTGATATTTTGGATGCCTTAAACAAGGTTATCCGTGAGTTGAATTCCTAATAGAGCACAGAAGATACTCCAGACGACATATTTAGTAAATAAGGGTTTTAAACGAGTCTTTATTGCTTTGAGTTGCTTGGTAAATACAAGACTGACACCCAGTTTGATCATAGTAAAGGCAGGATGCTCGGCAGGATCTAAAGTCTTCTCAGCGAGGAGTTGTTACAGGTGCTTTACATATTGTGAGTAGAATTCCTTAAGTTTTGTCCTCTATTATAGGCGGGACCCCCTTGATGCAGGCTAAGGACTTTTAGGGCCCGTTCTCTTTTATGTAATATATAATCCGCACAGTTACTAGCCCTTTTAAGTTGAAAGCTCTAAAATCCCATAGTATGCTCTTTTTAGAGAAGTCTTTAGCTTTTATAACAATGGTTATAGCTCTAAAGAGGGTAGGTCTTACTAAGTCCGCAATAAGTAAGACTCATAAGATAAGTGCAGACTGGGAACAAGAAGCCCTAAAAGACAAAGACTCCCGGGACAGTTACAGCTATAGGTAAGAGTAAAAGGCCTATAGGACAGGTATTTTAGTAGCTGCTATCGTGAAGGCTAAGGTAAGGCTCGGGAGTTTCCTAAGACAAGGAGAGGAGAGCGGAGAGCTATCAGGAGTAAAAAGTGCGGTTGCAGGAGAGTATAACTAGTAAAGGTCTAGGTATTGGATAGGTACTAACTCTCGGAGATTATAGAACTTCTATTTGGCAGAGAAATTAACAAAAGGTTTCTTGTTCTGTGCTGTCTTTCTTTATAGTATCTAGGTACTGAGGAATTTGAGATAAATCAAGGGATTCCCGCTTGTTTGTGTTCTCAAGTTTCCAATTTAAGTTAAAGTCAAGTCATAGGACAAAGTTTAATAAAGTGTTTTAGGTTTCAGACAAGTTAATATGTTGTATATTGATAAGATCAAACTTTCTTAGGTACTTTTTAGTTACTAATCCAAATTCATTAGTTAAGCGTTTTTTGTAGATGCGGAAACCTCAAATTTAACAAATTCTATAATATAGAATCTCAAAAAAGATATAGAACGAGTTGAACATAAATGCTTATAACTTCTAAACTGAGACAGGTTTTTCCACCTTTGAAGGGGCCTTGATACTATCTTCACTTTTGTTTGCAGTATTCAATATAAGTGCTCGAGTAACTCAGACGATTCCTAACCAAAAACTTAGGATAACCCTTTTTAGTTCTTATAATAAAACCAAAACTTGATTTTTTCGATTATACACAAAGGATAGACCTATAAACACAAGATAGGCGGATAACAACAATACAAGGAGCTTTTGATGGGCATAGGATTTCCCTTTTGTTTTTAGAATAGATGTAAGTAGAAACAAAAAAAAAGTACATCCTGAAAACAAGAGTCTTTTTAGTAAACCAAGTTTCAAGTCGTATGACTCTTTACAACCTTATAGTTCTTACTTTATTTCTAAGGTATGCTATAAATACAGAAGTAAGATCCTTAATTAAATTATAAGATTTGTACAAAGAAAAAGATTCTATAAAGCACTCCTCGAATTTTATCTACCTCTCTTCTGTTAACGGAAAGAAATCCGAGGGTATTCCGCTGAGTAATCAGGTATGTATTTCGAAATAGAACTAACTCATAAAATTAGAAAACTTCCTACATGGATTCTTGTGCAGTTTGTCATATCTTATTTCCAAGCTCATACTGGACAACCCCAGGTAGTCTACCTACTATTGGATTTGAACCAATGACTCTCGCCGTATGAAAGCGAGACTCTGACCGCGGAGTTACACACCCGGAAAGGAAGCTTTCTATTTCAGCAAGATTCTTTGAAAGTCTTGCAAGCTAATCCGAAATTAACTAGCTTTTCTATATACGTAATTCCCCATTCTTCTATTCTACTCTATAGTAACCAAGCTATCTATTCCCAAAATTACCTCGTGAAGCCAGTCCTATGTAAAACTTTATCTTGGTATTTGTTTAAAGCCCAACATACTAAAAGAAACTCGCAGGACATTTCCTTAATTTCAAAAATTTATATTCTCAAATCTGTGGTTTTTATTTCCAACACAATGAATTCTCCCGATCTTTGCCAACGGCGGCTTCCTAATGGAAAATTCCTATTTAGTAATATATTGTATAGTTTAACTGTTAACAACTTTTAATCTAACAACGGACCCGTAACTCTCCGCAAAAAGGGTGCCCTTAATCTTTACAAAAAGAATCCTAGTTGAATTCTATATCTCAGAAGTAAAGTTCTTTTAACTCTAAAAATTTTAATTATAATCTAAAATATCCTCGCCAAAGGAGTACTCCTAAATATTAGGAATGCCTTAACCGACGCTAGAGTACCCAAACCGAGTAACTATTAAAGAGTTCTCACTAATGTGGACAGATTTTAAAGAGGTAAAAGGTATACAAGTTTTAATTATACGACCCCGCCGGGTTTTGTTCTATAAAATATTACTACTTTGACTAGCAATTAAAAGCAAAATCCGCGTTTCAAGGGCCCTATTATGCCCCGGAGCCCCTTTAAACCTATTTCATTTGATGCATTGTAAAAAAGTTTTAGTATATTCCTCTTCGAAAGAGTGGTATAATTGTTTCTCGGATAACAAGGGCTGGGGCTTTGGATCCCTAAGAAAGAGGCGAAGGGGTTTTATTTCTAGTTGTTAGCAACAAGAAACTGAGGGGTATTCCATATAAGTATTTGAGAGAGAATAAGTAAAAACCGGATTGCTCTAACTTAGTATAAAGGAAATGAGGAAAAGTACCTACTAAAAGAGTCTTCCAAGACGGGGACAGTCTAATCAAAGTAAAGTAACAAGAGCTTCCTTTTTCAGAACGTTCACAAGTATCTCTAGCGGGGGTCTAGTCTTGTAATTAAGATAAATTTTTATAGGACTGGCTAGTTCAAACCCTTTACCTTTTTAGGCTCAGAAAGAGTTTAAAAAGGACTCCTTCTGGCACGTACTTTTTAAATACTAAAAACTTAATTTCAGATCTCAACAACCCCGGGCTTTCCGTAAACTCTAGTCTAGATGGCTGCAACTCAAAAAACTTCTCCTTCGAATATTAACAGGCTGTAAATAACGCTTAAAGACTGACAAACTTAAGAAGGACTTTGTAAGAACCGATCCGAGACCCTCAATAAGCATAAAGCCCCTTTCGAAACAGATTCCACAGGTATAAAAGCACGAGCTTTATAATACAGAAAACCTTTATAAGGATGTTGGTATACTGAAACTTAATAAGGGGCGCTTCCCCATAAGAGTAAAGTCAAGGAAATTGGTATTTCGAGGCTTTATTGAAGAGTAAATTCCTTTTTTCTTAATTCGTATAAAATGTTACAGAATCTATAGTTAACTTGTTAACTAATTCTATAATTGTTATAAGTATCAGATGAATCAATAAAAACATTCAGAAGTTCTATACTGAGATCTAGCCTGTATCTTGTACTTTGAGTTACAGGATCCTAGATTATAACAGCGTAATTGACTTTTTTATGGCGCCTAGGACTAGGAGATCCCTATAGAAATCGAAACTCGAGGGATTCCATATTTCTTATACTTGTGAACCTGTGTAGAACATAGGAAGCATAATAGTGTACCCCTTGAAACCGTACTCTACTCTAGCATTTTACTAATTTTTATTAAGGTTGGGTGCTAACCCGAATTTCTAGTAAGTTATCTTTCCGTTGAGAATTAAATAAAAACTTTTTTAGACTCTTAAGTACCCTTTTTTGTATTAAGACTACCTTTACTTTTCCTGTGCTTCATAGTTAGTAATTCTAACCAAGCACTAAATAATTATAAGGATTTCCTTTTTTATCTATTGAAAGCTCGAAGGGTTAGTCATCTTTGCCCCTAGGTTTGGAGTTTATGTAATCATTAATCTTCTCTAGTTGACACTTGAGAGCGCCCAGTTAGTAGCAATATCTTTAAAACAAGCTTTCCCCTAGTAATAAGAGTAATAAGTTGAGACAAAAACTTGACTGAGACATTACTATTACAACACAAGGAAGTTCCCACTGTCTTATAAACCTAAGTATTCTATGTTACTCATATGTCTGTAATTTAGCAGCGGGGCCTCAATAAAGTTTTTTTTTAAGGTGGAAAACTCCTTAAATTATAACTTATATATGTAAGAATTGCCTGCTACAAAAACTCTTTTACCTAGCTTCATAAGGATCCATTTTCTAGGACTGTCTATATTCAATAGATTCTTAATATACAAATAATGTATCCCTTACTTGTGCTTATCCTTGATTGTGGTAAAATAAGATAACGATTAGATATCATCAAATCTAATTATTTACTTAACCAAGTATAGCTCTCTTGCGTAGAGCCTCGCTCTCTGCCCTTATGTATTTATCTCTTTTTTGACTATTATTGTGAGAACTCGTACTAATTTGTTGATAGGAAATGGAAATAAACCCAACCAAGCCCTTATCTGCACTTCCTATTTGATTTCCTAAGAGTCTAGATACTTAAACTAGTAATTTTATATTATCGCAATTAAGTGTAGCTACTATTTTAGTAAAAAGGACAGTCTCATAACTGCCTCTATTTTCATTTTGCGTAAATCGTGCTTGATATAAATCATCTTGTCAATAAAGCTTATATAGTTCTTGCAGACTTCTTATTTATACCTAGCCCTTAGCAGAAATCTTGTGAGAACTGACCTCTAAACATGAATAACCCCCCCCCTGATTTTCGTAATACAAAAATACTAAATATAGTAAGGATAGCCGACTGGATATAAATTTATTTAATAAACTCGTATAAGAAGGGGATATTGCTAGTAAAGTTGGGTTCCTATTTTGACTTTATAAATTTATAAAGAGGGGTTCCGTAAGGGAATCCTACTACCTAATAGAAAAAAAGAAATTAGAGAATAGATATAAGTCTCTTGTATTAAATTAAGTCTCAACTGAAGCTTTTGTTGAGTGTTTTACCCGGCAAAAAGCCTCACTTTATAAGTGGTAAGAAAACTCTTCTCTTTTTAATGCTTCTAGTACATTTATTATAGTTATTGAAAAAAGGTACCTAAATCTAGGTATATAAGCTGTTCTCTTTAGCTGCCCTATTAAAAATATAATATCTAAACTTATTTTTGAGGATCCTCCATAAGATATATCTAAATTTCATACTCGAATAAGCGGTCACACTTAGCTCGAAAATAATAGAGCTAAGACGCCTCATTATGCATCTAACTCTTAAAATTACTTAGAGAAAAAGAATTTTATAGTAAAAACCCTAGAAAAGAAAAAGGGGCCCTTCTTTATTTGTTCAATGCTCTGAATTTCCAGTGGTAAAAACACCAAGTCTAATAAAAAAATGTTGTGGGTTCAAGTCTAATAAACCACTCACCTCTAGCAAAATACTGCAACCAGAATCTTCCAATGTTCTGAAGTCAGTTTAAAACATCCCCACCCTAATAAGGCTGGCTGTTAAAAAGGGGAATAAAGAATTTCTATTTTAAAAGACTTATAATCAAAATACTAAACTTAAGAAACTCCCGGGGTAATAGCAAACAATAGAGCCCACTTATACCACGAGTTCTCTAGGCTACCTAATCTTGCTCTTTATGCAAGTATTCTAATTCTATTAAATAAAAAATTAGGAAATTATGGATATTTTACATATATTAACCTCTTGTCCAAGGTTCTTACTGTACTAGTTTGATTATTCTTATTTTCATGATTAATAAACTTCTTTATTTGAGTTGCCACCCCCTCTTCTTGACAAGAGCTTCAAGTTCTTTAGGAGATAGTACGAGTTTGAGTCGTTTCTTTTGCTTGACAATAACCTAACAACGGGTCACTGGGAAAGTTACCCAAATCAGAGAAAGTAGTTTTAGTCCTTACTGCCCTGAAGTACTAAAGGTTTTTATAACTTAGACCGGGTACTTATCCAGCTTCTTCTACAGATAAAAGCAAGTATTGTAACTTAATAACCAAGCCTCAATCTTGACCCTTTTTTATTTTATATTACTCTAAGCTGGTATAACCTAGTAATAGCCCTGTTTTAGTCCCCCATTTTTACAAAAACCTTACATGAGAAGCTTAGTACATAGCGGTAAGTCCAAAGCATTACTTTAATATCTCTCCTTATTTGGTTACCAAAGGACCCCTATCCTACTTCTCCCAAGTTTGTACAGTGTTATACACGAGTAGCTTAGGCAATTTATATTACGGAAAACTCATCCCTTTATTTATAAGGTAAGTCCTTTTGGATTTTTTAGTTAACAAACACTAGGGGTTCGCCCATACCTAGAATTTTGTGCTTGCCTAATTCATATAAAGTAGATAAAGTATAAGCAATTCCTATTTAATTTTTGTCCTGCCTTGCCGAGTTTTTGTATTCAAAAAAGGCGCCCTATACTGTTTTTGTCGTAAATATTGTCGTATTAAGTAGTATTTGACGCGCACAAAGCAGAAAAGACTTAGTTCGCGTTTCTCTTCTAGAGCTATTCTTAGTATTAAAACTTTCTCCTTTTTATTATCTCGTATCAACTGGTCAAGGAAACTAAGAATCCTATATTATTTACAGCATAATCGACTCCTCGTCCTAGCTACACGAAGATTTACCTGATTATCTTCCTAGTATTTAATGGAGTTCTCCTAAAAAGGAGAGGGCCAAAGAGGACTTATAGGTCTGTAAGTAAAAGACAAAACACTTGTGGTTAAGGCGCCGAGTAGAGATTTTACTAACAACGGTATAGCTCTCTATTTTTGACTCCAATACTTGATTAAGAAAAGGTCCCCTTAATATATAATTAAAATCTTGGCATTAGTTTAGTATCTGGTGTAATAACGGGAATGAGTAAGTCCATAACTAGTTTAAAACTGCCGCTGCTTTCTAGGCCCCGAGCACCTGAATACGTTTAGTTAGTAAAAAAGAAGCCTTGTATATGCAGTTACGATAAATTCTATTCAAAAAAAGGGGTATGGCCGGGGTTTAGGGGATTGATTCCGTTATTTTAGTCGGTTTAATGCCGTTAAGCTTAGGATTGGTATGCTTATATGCAAGATTTAGTCCCGTAGGAGAGATATATTTGCGTGGAAGTAGTTCTCTTTTTATTACACGATTTAAAAGATCCAGATAGAATAAGCTCAGAAACCGAGGAATGCTATAAACAATAGGATATGGAATCGCACATATATTTTTTTAGGCGGGTAGATTTGCTATATCCTTCATGAAAGCTTTTCCTTTATTATACTGGGCGAGTAGAATAAGTTCGTTATAAGAGAACTACAAGTTGTATTTTCTTATCTGATTCAGGATATCCTACTAATTCCTTTTTTATATACATTGTAAGAAAACTCACAGCATAGTTAATTTATTCTAGGGTTTCCCGAACCGAAATATTTGAATCTCTTTTTTCGAATATCAGATATAACCTTTATTTAGCAAAAGTTACTTAAAAAAGGGCATCACCCATCCTTATACCCAATAATATCAGTAGTCGGGAAGTTTAATTATATATTTCTCAACTACATCAGACTCATTGTAAGAAATGGTAGAAAATTACCCAAGAGGGTTATTTACTGGATTTCTTAATTATACAGAACACCTCCCCTGTATTTTAGCGGACTAAGGCTTTTACTTAGCCTAGAAATTAGATTCGAAAAGTTCCTCTAGCATACCTCTCCTCTCTTCCAAAGTGGGTTACATAAATGCATACAGGCGGGGTCTACCTTATAAACTAAAAGCTAAATAAGCTAGATCTTTATTAATGGATTTTGTACAAATAGAGGGCAGCGTAAGGCTCTGTATCGATTTAATAACAGGTAAGGGGGGGGGAGGATTATACCACAGTAAGTAAATACAGAATTCCTGGGGGTTCAAATCCACTCAGCTTAAGAAAATCAGGACTCTCTTAATTGTGGTTCTTTCTCTTCCCTTGATTGAGATTATCCGTAGCTCCTGCTATTTGAACCATCAAAATTTTATGATCTTTACAAAAATGTGGAAAAGGTTTAGTAGTACCCCGCTTAGTATAACTCGACAAAGTCCCTCTTCAAAGTCTGTTAGCCAGAGATAATACTCCGTCAAAAAGGGTGTGCTCTTGCGACATAGTTACAAAAATCGCTTACTTTTTTTAGACTAGTAACTTAAAAGTCCTTGGAAATAAACCATACTTATCTATTTAGAATACAACACATTGCCTTGTCTGAAAACTAAAAAGGGACTCCTTGGACCCTAAACCCTGTTATCGATTAAATTTAAATTACTCAAATTTAAGGGCCTAGTTCCAGATATTATAAAAAGCAAATTATGCCAATCACTTTCTCGCTTTTATAATGTATTTAAGTTCGTACAAGTATTGAATATAATGCATTCCGTTAGTTTTTGAGTCTACTTTTTTACCCCATTACCCTGGGAAAGACTTCTATCTCTATCCAGTGTGTTGATATATGTGCTAGTTTTTTTAAACTTCAAGTGGGATGCCAGCGTATTTATTATTATATCATGAAGCTAAGATTGTTATTCATTATGGTAAAGCCGGGGTATACCTAATACAACTCTTTCTTCGGATAAAGAGAGAAGAGAGCCGTACTCCCTTAGTAGCATATTAAAGAATATATTTAATTATAACACTTCCTGATGTGACTCAAAGAAACTCCTTAGTAATTGACTTTCTCGAGTTTCCTTATAATAAGGGCTTCTACTTTTCGCACTTAGGCTACCCTTTCCCTTTTTGTTCAAATTTCAAGCACTTCTAGAGATATGCCTTATTTTATTAATTAAAAGAATCCAGTCATCAGTCAGATTTCGGATTTTAGAGCATGCTTTTCTTCTTTTAAGTACTTCGAAACGGAGTAGTTTTAGCTTTCACAAGTGTGGATTGTTAACAATTTTATGACTGCTAATTTAATAAGTTTGAATCCTTAAATTTACCGAGGTTAGAACACCCATTTCAAATGGTGAGAGTCGTAGGTTCAAGCCAGCTAATTCTAGTATTACTTTATTCGATATGTATTTGATGTTAGTTATCCAGGAGTGAAAATCCCGTTTGATAAAATATCTTGGTGTCAGGCCGAGGGGCTCTCAATGACTCTTTTTAAGAACTTATATTAGAAGAATGTTTTGCCAGAATCTCAATCTGAGTTAAAACTAGAATATTGTATGATTGTTGTACAGTATCAAGTAAAAAATGCCTTAATGGACTTCATTTTATGATCTTAATAAGAAAAACTCCGTGCTATTTCTACTCGTTGCAAGGTTCCCGTTATAAGGTCAGCTGAGCGAACGGGACGCAAGTAACTTATTAATGAGGCCCTTTTAATTATAATTGTAGACTTTACAGATAGACACTAAATATAGACTCCTACCCGTGGTTAGATAGACTTGCCAAAGCATGTTATTGGTGATAACTAGGAATTCAGTTCAGAGGGTTTCTACCTAATTTCACTGACAGAGCTCCTTTATCTTGTTTAACTTAACAAGTTTTTCTATTTCCTATAAACTTACCTTTTGTTTCTGTTTTAGAGTCACTGAGTGTTAATAGCCTATTAATAATCCCCTTGGCTTGAGGTCTTCCCCAAGGCGCATGCTAGTTTGAGTAAAAAAAAAGGGTCTTTCAGGTTCCAACTCGTGGGAAGGAATTGCATTTTACTAATTAGTATAAGGGACTCGAGCTATATTTGTGTATTACATCTTTTCTACCCATTCTACTTGTTTTCCGTACCTGTTTAAACAGCTTTCCATGAGCCAATTTTATAAGCATCTATTTAAAAAGCAACTTAATTTATTTTTAAAGTAAATTAAAACATTATAGCAATTCTAGTCCAAGATCTTTAGTCTTTGTGGGGAGTTCTCTATATTATAATATGGGGTAATCTAAGATCAAAACATAGGATTTGAACCAACGTCAATAATTAGGGCGGGTTGCTTTACCACTCGATTACAGAATACTATAAACAAATTAGGTATTCTTTTGGATATTTAAGTGACTAAAATACCTAATATTCAGTAAGGTTTTTCTAAGCTTACGGTTTTTACTGTATATGCAATAATTTTCCTAAGTAGGTACTTAGTCTTTTCTTAGTAAGCATTTTTATAGCAGCGGATCCTATACATGAAATTCTATTTATTAGTGCAAATAACTAATCAGAGTCTCGTTTCATTCAAAATTCAGGCAGGTATCTCAGAATTACGATATTGCTACCGTTAACTTAGTTAAGGAGGTTCTCTTAGTATAACATACAGGAGTCATCCTTCGGAATCAACAATAGGTTTCGTATCTTTGCTTTGTAGCCATTCCAGGCGAGCTCGTGAGGATTTATATAAGAGAAACTTATCCTAATATATGTATATAACAAGGAAGACTGCTTAAACCAGTAAGAAGGCCTGAAAGAAACCTTTTTAAGCAGTAGAAAAGGAGTCAAAGGGGTAAGTACTAATTTGAAATAAGGAAGTCAAGTAAAGCAATCTTTATTTTATTCCTTTTTTTGTAATATGATTTTAGGAAAGGTAATCCGGGAGCTTCTCTTCTTAAAGGCAAAACAGCGGTTAGCTGGCTTCAAATATAAATGCTTAGTCAAGGTTTTAGTATATGAAAGTAAAGTATAATTTATAAATAAAGGAGCCTCTTTTAGGAAACTACCAAGTCTCCTTGGAATAAACTTAATTACTGGATTTGAACCTAGGAAAACTTATTGCGGAGATTCCATAAGTAATAATTTAAGTAGTGTTAGAGAGAAAACATATTTCATATAACAAAGAGATACTTGAAAAATTTTTTTGACTCTTTATCTAACGTCTTTTTTCGAACTTAGCTTCCTGTGCAACCCAGTAAACTGTTGAAAGAAAAACTTGCTTCATTTGAACCTATAAGATAACACTTCTTCCCTGTTTTTGTAAGGAATAACATCACAATTTAGGAGCCCCGGGGGAGTGCTAGGCTACAGGGAGTTTACTTCGTTTTAATACCAGGAAGCAGACAAAATCATAAGAAGTTTTTTGCACTAAATAGAAAAATCTTTAGGCCCTCTTTAGCAACGCAATAATCTTGAAACTAATTCAATAGCAGAAAGCGTTCTTAGAGAGTCTTTGTATGGGTACTCCTCTTCTTTTATAAGTTCTCTAAAACAGTTCTAGGGTTAGACTGGACAGAAGAAAGTTCATATATTATCGATAAGTCCTCCTTACTATAAAAGGAATAAAAGCACCTTACCTAATGTTAAATATAGTGCTTCTTTTTAGTAGGGAAACACTCCTTGAATCTATTTATCACACATGTATAGAAGAACCCTGTTCCTTCCAAGAAAACCCTCCATTTGATCAAGTTACAGGCTCATAAATACTTGGAAATAAGCAAAATACGCTCTTCAGGTACCTTTTGAATTACTTGAAGTACCTTACTGCATATGGCTCAGGAGATTCATTTAAACGCTTGTTCTGCGTTCAGCTCTATTTAAATGTTACTGTACCCCTCTTTTTATATGCGTGCTTCGAACCCGTGACCGTCCTTCCGGCCGGACCCTGACCTGTCGATGAAAAATTGAAAACAAACTCTTGAGAGAGGTAGAGAGAGATGCTGGTATAGATTGCAACTATATATTTTAAAATAATAATAATAATACTAAGAAAACCAAGTTTGTTAATATAAAGAAGTCCTAACTTTCAATTGTGTTGTGTAATCTGTTTTGAGAAATTTAAATGAATTATGCAAAAAAAAAAGGTTAATACTTTAATGATAGAATTCCTAGGTCCTTAGTCACACTTGCCCTTTAGCATAAAAGAAAGGGTTATCCTCGGTTTAACTATATCGTTTATAGCAGCAGTACACTGAGGCATCCCTATAAAAATGACTAAGTCTAAAACTCTATGTTTACCTTCAGCACTTCTGGGGCCATCTAAGTTTATAAGGTTAGGTCCTATTTTCTATAATAAACGCCCAATCGGGTCGAACCTACCTTTGTTCTTAATTACTTTATTTATCTTTTATAAATCTTGAAATTAATTACTTACCAAACTAAACCCGCTGAGCATAGGTTCAAATCCCTTGATTGGATTAAATAGACTAGAAACGAGTAATATAAAATTGGTTATTAAGACTAGCCCCGCTCTTATGCTTATGAGATTAAAGTAAAAGGCGCAAACCTAAACTACTTTTTAAGCCTCTCCTTTCCATTCCAGTAATAGTTAATCTTTAACTAAAGAAATAGGGAGCTTTTCGAAGGGTAATAAATTTGGGACTCTATGTAGTTATAGGATCCAGATCAGTCTTTTTAAGAGTAGAGCATTCAACTTTATTAGGTACTATGTTATTTTGGTATTACAATGACTTCTTTTTTCTTTGAAGGCGGACCTTGTTAGGACACTTCTAAAATTCTTAAATTAGGATACGAACTGATCAAGACATAGGATGTTCCTCTCTTATTGAAAGTGGTAATCTTCTCATTTTTCAGAAACCTCTGCAAGCCTTTACACCCCTGTTAAGTAATGCCTGATTGGCAGGATTCAAGGTCCCCTCTTTAAGGTTAGGATTAGGAGTAAGTCAACCAAAGTAAGCTGCAGAGTACAAGTACAGCTCTTAAGAATGTTATAGCTCTTAAAGAAGATAGGTCTAGGTATCATTAGGGCTAATAAGAAGTAAGTTATAGCTCTAAAGAAGGTTCTAGGCACCAGTATTCTGAAGAGTAAGAAATAAGGCCGGGTTTCTTCTTGTCGTGTTTCCCGATTTTTAGTAGTTTGCAAGAGCTATTTAGTAAAAGTAAAAGGAAGGGGCTAGCCTAAGCTTAGGAACAAATTATAGGTGATTGTGAGCTTATAAAAGACTGATAAAATAACTTTTAAGAGTACAAAAAGAATTAATCAGCATAAGTTTTTAGATAAACGCCTGACGAAAGTTTTACTAATTCCTTATCAAATTACAAAGACTTCTAATAGGAACTCCAGCAGCGAGGCTACGAAAGCCCACCTTTCACTATAACATACTGGTAAGATTTAGGCAAACACCCAGTTTATCAAGGTTTGAAAAATATACGATTGCCCAGTCAAGTCAAAGATTTTAGATGTCTATAACCCATCTTTAGATCTCTTTTTATGAGTGCTCTACCTACGAGGAATCCCTACGCGTCTACTAGAGCCCGATTTAGCATATTACTATATTGGTAGTTATAAAAGTACTCTCAAATCTGTAATTAAGGGACCCCTTAGAGCTTTTTTTATATAACCATAACCAAGGCTAGGCTTTTGATTTAAAGTAGGGGTGCCGCAGGCTTACCTGTGATTTTATTACCACTAAGTTACCTCTTTTAGTTACCCCGGTTAGGTCCATAAAATATAAAGAAGATAGCACTAACAGTTTTCTTTTACACTTATACTTGCTACTCTTATGAATGGAAACTCTAATAGCCTAGCTCTAGAATCTTAATATATCGAAAACCTTAACTTTTCTTTTTGGATTATCCGGATTATAGGAGCTGGAGAAAGCAAGACTTAACAGAGACTTATACTTAAGATTACCCTTTAACTGGCTAAGAAAAACTACTTCTTTTGTAAAACAAACCTATAGAACTTGATCTTACTAAAAAAGCACAGAGTAAACTCTCTTTATTTGACAATTCTTTTTAAATTCGTTTAACCTGTAATTACAATTTTCTCGATCCGAAAGACTCTAATAATTAAAACCCGGTTTACCCCAATTTCAAATTAGGATGGTAAGTGCTTTAAATAACTTTAGTGAGGTTTTTTTTAGAGGTATACGCTGCCCTTATCCGGATAATAAAAATTTCCTGCCCTGCTTTATTTCATATTACTTTGTTGTAAGAGTACTTAGTGTTAAAAAGAGTTAGTAATTACCCTCGAGTAATGTAAGCATATAAATATGTTTCATTGAGTTTAACCTTAAACCCAAAAGTTTCCATCTAGAAATCCTCTTTATCTAGAGTTTGGGTACCTCAAAAGAGGCTAAGCAAGCCCGTTTGTATAAAAACCATTTACATTGAATTAGTTCTATCTATATCATTTTTATCGGGATACTAAAACAAACAGTGCTGGAAAAGGAAATCCCTTCAGAAAATTTCCAGAAAGACCCCAAATGCTTATATAAATTCTTGCATTACCAGTTAAGATTAAGATTAAGATACCCCTTGTAAGCAACTCGGAAAAACCTTTTGTTGGATACCTTTTTTGACTAGAATAGGCTTGGATTTACTATATTAGAATCTTTTATTACTTAATTTCCTAAAGCCCGAAAAGCAAGTAAACTCCTCACTTTAGCTTAGCCGAACAGACCTACTTATAAATTCAAGGATAAAGGAAAGACCAACCTGTCTCCGAGCCGGTTTACCGGGAATCTGCTCTCAAAGCAAAGGAAGAATATAGAAATCCGTTCCTTGTAAACCCAGAATAAAGAAAGAAGATAAAGAGCTTGCTCTCGACTAGAGATTTTCCTAGCTACAACAAAACAAAGATGTTAGAGAATACGTTTCTATTATCTATCCTAAATTACAGGAATACAAAATAAAACTAAGACACCTTTACATACTTTACAAACCTAGACTAGAATACAATTTAGAGATAAGTCTCTGTTTATGAATAGACTTCAAAAGGAAAGAAATCTGTTCACCTAAATCCATTAGCACAAGTCTGGTTTATGTCTCTTTACTAGCTACAATGTTAGGATTATCCTTACAAAGAACTAAAAAGGAATTCTCCTTCATAAACTCCTGTTCTTGTAAAACGCGAATCTCAAGAACGAAATGAAATAGAATAGACTCCTTTAGCTGCAAACAACGGAAAGAGCTGACAGACAAAACATGAGTTCAAGTACCATAGCGCCCCTAAAAGACTAGGAAATATGCGAATATATCTCTCGAGCTACTTCTTACTTTGCTGTTTTCTGTATACTATCTACTTTCTGTATCCCTTGTTTCATACCTACCTCACTCTAATTATACCCTGGATTTTCCCTACTCACTACTAAACTAAATCCCTTCAATTTCTTACTCCTGAGCTTACCCTGTTTCTTAAACTTTCCTTAGTGAGAGCCTGGAGTTATACTTGTTTGAGATAAGTAAGATCGGCATGAACAAAGCCACTAATAGCAAGATATATAGTAGGACATTGACTTAATCTAACAAAACTTTAAATAAAAAGGGGGGGCGGAGGGATTCCTAGGAGTCTTATTTATAACCGATAAAAAGAGTATAGATATTATGTACTTTTTTGCTATGCTTTCAGTTGGAGTGGCGTGCTTAATGATTGGTTGATGTTTTATTACCTCGTTTGTCTTTTTGTTTTTATCCTATATACAAATAATACTGAATTTCCTGCTTTTTAGGCATTTTTCTGTCTCTCTTTTATCCTATATAGAATACAAACCTTTTTGTGTATACAATACATTCTATTTTCTGTCTCTCTTTTATCCTATATAATAAGAATCTACAATCAATCCGGAAAAAGTACTTATTTGTGTATGTTTTTGTTTCCTTTTTATCCTATGTAGAAGCAAGCCTCTCCTTTTCAGTTACTTCAAAGCTAAAAACCAATCCTCTTCACTTTGTTCAGAGCTATTCTTAGTTTCCTCTGGTCTCTATCTTCCAATTTTGAAGTAGTGCCTATTATTCCTGGGTATACTCCCGACGCTTAATTGTTAGAAGTCAGTATATAGTATGTTTATCATGAGAGAGTGGGTTCTTCTTATTCTTCTGTTTCAAGTTTATAAAGTGTATTTACTTCTATCCTCTACAATTCAAATTTGCATGCTTTGCGACGAGTTCTTCCCTTTCTTAGGATGTGTATTACTAGAATCTATTATGTATTAAAGAAGTAGAGTGCTTTTTGTCTTTGTTCTTTCTTGTTTGTTTTGTTTTTCAAATTGAGTGCTGATTAATCAGGTAATTATTTTCTTCCTAAAAACTGGTTATAGGATAAAGATGGAATTCCGTTCAAAAACATCAGAGCTTAGTAGACTACTGGAGGATCGAATTAGTAACTTTGAGAATCAGATTGCACTGGATCAGATAGGTCGAGTGCTTTCTGTGGGCGATGGTATCGCGCGTGTTTCAGGTTTGAACCAGATTCAAGCCGGTGAAATGGTGGAGTTTGCCAGTGGTGTGAAAGGGATTGCGCTTAATCTTGAGAACGAAAATGTAGGAATTGTTGCCTTCGGTAGTGATACCGAAATCAAAGAGGGTGATATTGTCAAGCGCACGTGCTCAATTGTGGATGTTCCAGTGGGTAAAGCGCTTTTAGGTCGTGTGGTGGACGGCCTGGGCTTGCCTATAGATGGTAAGGGTTCATTAAGCGCTCACGATCGCCGTCGTGTGGAAGTGAAAGCGCCAGGTATTATTGAACGTAAATCAGTGCACGAGCCTATGCAGACTGGCTTAAAAGCGGTGGATAGTTTGGTTCCTATCGGTCGTGGTCAACGCGAACTGATTATTGGTGACCGTCAAACTGGAAAGACTGCCATTGCTATCGATACCATCTTAAACCAAAAAGAACTGAATTCAAGGGCGACTTCTGAGACTGAAATCTTGTATTGTGTCTATGTTGCAGTGGGACAGAAACGTTCAACTGTGGCCCAATTAGTTCAAATTCTTTCAGAAGCGGGTGCCTTATCTTATACGATTCTTGTAGCAGCAACTGCTTCAGATCCAGCTCCTCTCCAATTTCTTGCTCCCTACTCGGGTTGTGCCATGGGAGAATACTTTCGAGATAATGGAATGCACGCTTTAATCATCTATGATGATCTTAGTAAGCAAGCAGTTGCATACCGCCAAATGTCTTTATTATTACGCCGACCGCCAGGCCGTGAGGCTTTCCCAGGTGATGTCTTCTACTTGCATTCCCGCCTATTGGAAAGAGCGGCTAAACGTTCGGACGAGACAGGCGCTGGTAGCTTAACAGCCTTGCCTGTGATTGAAACGCAAGCGGGAGATGTCTCTGCTTATATTCCTACGAACGTCATCTCTATTACCGACGGTCAAATCTGTTTGGAAACAGAGCTCTTTTATCGTGGGATTCGTCCTGCTATTAACGTCGGCTTATCCGTGAGTCGCGTAGGTTCTGCTGCTCAGTTAAAAACTATGAAACAAGTTTGCGGTAGTTTGAAACTGGAATTGGCCCAATATCGCGAGGTTGCGGCCTTTGCTCAATTTGGATCAGACCTTGATGCTGCCACTCAGGCCTTACTTAACAGAGGTGCACGGCTTACTGAAGTTTTGAAACAAGCCCAATATGCACCACTTCCAATCGAGAAACAAATCTTAGTGATTTATGCAGCTG